>SJYC01141446.1:0-21166 GCA_006408675.1 Madoqua kirkii | reverse complement strand
GTGTCAGGACCGCAGAGGACAGGGACAGGCCCCTCCTGCCGCAAGCTCTAAATGGAGCCTTCCTCTGTCTCAGAGCCCCTCACAGCCAGCAACAGCGGGAGCCCACCCTCCGGGCACCAGTGTGCACCCTGCAGGCAGAACTTCTGAGAACCGTAAAGGGGACAGAGGAGACAGCACAGAACCCAGAACAGCGAGGGGAGCCTTGGCCAGCTCAGCGCGCCAAGAATGACCAGCAGGGTAAGGGCTGTGCAAACTCCCATCCAGGGGAAAACAAGATAAAGTCCAGGGTGAGCATGGGTGGAGCCGGAATCCCTACCTCGGGGGCACTTGGGCAAATGGCCCTTCTGGGCGTTTCAGTTTCCTCCTCTATAAAATGGGGTGATGAGTCCGACCCTGGGGGTCATCTGGGAAAACTGAAGGAGCTCCTGGTACACAGCAGGTGCTCAATAACCACAACAACCCCCAGCAGGTGTCTCGGCCCTGCAAACATGCCCACTGGCCTCCCGTGCCCAGCCTCGACTTTCATCGCTGCATCCTTGCCTCCAACACAGTGGAGGGCGGGAGGGTCCCAGGCAAGGCCCGGAGACCTGGAGGCGCAGCTGGTGCCAGGGATAGGGACACATCTCAGGAGAGGGTGTCCAGCCAGCACTCCAAGAGCCCACTTTGGCTCCCACCCGACCCAGAAATCTCTTCAGGATGCCCTCCCCCTCCTCTGGTCTGCTCCTGCCCTAAGGGACAAGGGCTCAATCCCAGCCCTGTCTCTTAGTAGGTGGCCCTGGGCAAAGTGACTCAACTTTCCTGAGCCTGGGTCCTTGGGTACAGAATAGCCAGATTATCCCCCAGGCCTACCCGAACTTGACACTGGTGAAAATCAGTTATGAAAAAGCTCCAAGTGCTATAGCGTGGTGAGAAATCCTTTGCAATTTATCTCAAACACTGAACTACAAAGAACTACCAGAGATTCAAAGATGTATTTTATCTTTGCGAATCCCTTTCATTTTAATAAGGTTTTTTAAAAACATCCTTTCTCCTCTCCTACATAAACAGAGGCATAAGACTGGAATGCTTGTGTTCCTTTCCCAGCTCAGAGAGTAAGCATCACCAGATGGGAGAATTAATGAAATCCAGTCCACAGAACACAGGGCCTGGCACGTGACAGAGTTCCGGAATGGGTGTGGCCTCTTGCAGAATGGGCGTGGCCTCAGCCAGAATGGGTGTTGCCTCCTCTCCCCAGTGGTGCTTCCGGCCTCACCTCCATCCCGGGTATATGCTCAATCACCCACCTCATCTTCTAGGTACCCCTTCCTGAGAGCTCCCAGAACCCTCTGGGACACTCCAGAATCATTCCCCTAGGAGATTCGAGAGGGCTGAGGCCACAGCAGGGATGCTTAACCCCGCGCGCTCCCCACTCACACTCATTTCCCCGTCGGCCTCCCAGACGCTGTCCTGGTTTAGGGTCCCCATCTCCCCTGTGGAACCACTGCACCAGCTTCCTCAGTGCATCAACTCTCCATTATCCACAGAGATCACATCATTCCCGACTCAAGACCTTCGCGCAGCCCCCAATGCAAACTGAATGAAGTCAGGACTCCTAAGCTTGGCTCCTAAGGCCTTCTGGGATCCGGTGTCCGCATGCCTTACCGCCTCATCCCCTAGTCCCCCCACGCTGCCCCCGACACCCTCCTGCCTCTCTTCATCCTGCCACCAGGGGAGCAGGGGTCTAGCCTCGGCTCTGCCTCTGACTGTGAGACCTGGGCCGGCTCTTTGGCTCTCTGAGCCTCGGTCTTCTCATTGGGCTCTTAGGGAGCCTGTGCATGAGACGAGATAAGGGAGTGAGCGACAGATGCCGGGAGGGCTCCAGAAATGCAAGCCTGGGAGCCACAGCCTCCTCCCTGCACTCTGACAGCAGCTGGCAGGGCTGGATGGCTCCTCCACCTCCGTAGGGGCGGGGCTCCCTCTCCCCTAAGCCCTGAACCAGAGGCTCACAGCCAGCAGCTGCAGCCAGGGAGGGGGGCAAGAGCGGGGCGGCTTAGAGGAAAATTACTCTGCGCTGGCCCAGCCACCAGAGGCTCCCAGCTGCCTCTGACAGCGGGGATCTGGGGGTCTGGCAGGCTCTGCCAGAGCCAAGGACTTGGCCCCAAGCCTTGACTGCGGTCTGAGCTGCTGGGGTGGGGGGCGGGGAGGGTAGTTGCCCTGGGCCCCGCTCCTCTGGGACACTCCCACTCTTTGGCAGAAGAGGAGAGAAAAATAAAAACAACAGACAGGCCTTTGTGAGAGGAGAAAACTGGCTCCAGCCACTGCATGCTGGGGCCCTGGGCGCTGACCTGAGAAAGAGACCCTCTGTGTCATACTGCCAAGCATCAAACCCCACACCCACGCTGGGGACCTTGTCCTGGCGTCCCATACCTGGCCTGTGCTCCCCACACGTGTCCTGCCTGTGCACCCCCACATCGCTCACACCTTGGATCATGCCCCCGGCATCATGCCACGTCCGCCGTATGAGGGTCTCTCTGCACAGTTGGTCCCCGACTTGCAACGGTCCAACTTCACGATTTCCTGACTTTAGGATGGTACAAAAGCAATACACGTTCAGTAGAAATCGTACTTGGAGTTTTGATCTTTCCTGGGCCAGTGATCGTTCCCAGTCGGCCACACGATCCCAGGGGCAACAACCGGTAGGCTTACAACCATTATGCACCCAGACAGCCAGTCGACTGTTCATCGACAGTACAGCGTTCAATGAATTGCCTGGGACAGCATGTAAAGGGTCTTCGTGTTAGATTTTGCCCAACTGTAGACTAGTGTAAGTGTTCTGAACACATGTAAGGTAGGCTAGGCTAAGCTATGATGTATCAAAGTAAGATAGGAGAAGTGTATGATTGGAAAAGTATATGAAATGCATTCATAAACTTGAGATTTTTTCAGCTTATTGGGATGTAACCCATAGTGAGTCAAGAAAGACCTGTACCATCTATCTACTCTATTTTTAACGTCACAACCACCATCCCGAGCTCTGGCCCCAGGAGAACTGTGCACCATAACCCTGTCCTGGCTACACGAAATGTGTCCCCTTGCTGCGTGACCCCCACGTGTGAGGGTCCAGGAGGACAGGCTCCCAGCCCCACCGCCCGTTACCTCCATGACCATGACCAGCCACGCCCCTTCTCAGTGCCTCAGTTTCCCTGGCTACGAAACGGAAATGATATTAACACTCACCCACTAAGTGCTGTGGGGACTGAAGGAGACACAGCGAGCGAGCCTACTGGGTGTCCGCTGATTTGTGACAAGCCCACCCGGTGTCTGTACCACGTCCTGTGTGCTCCCTGCCAGGCTCCCACGACCCCAGCACCTACCACGCATCAGACACTCTATCACGTTAGTGAAATTCAAATGACAGCTATAAGGAGGCTATACCTCCCCCTCTAACGGGAAAAATCAAAGGCTCAGAGAGGGGCGACAACCGCAGGAGGTCACACAGCCAGAAAAGAGTGAAGCTGGGAGGGGCACGCAGGTCCCTGGAAACCAAGAGACGGAAAGGAGACCCCTGAGGGATTAGGGGGTGGGAGTGCAGCGCACCAGCCAGCAGGCATGGGCTCCTTTTAGGGGAGATGAGGGGCAATGAGAACGTGCTTGAACTGGATGACTTTGGCATAAGCCTGAAAATTTACTAAGAAACTGAATTCAAACTGGTGCATTACATGTATGTAAGTTATCTGTCTACTTACTCCAGCAACTGATATAAATTGTACTTCAGAAAGCCGGTTTGTTTGCTTAAAGCCCATGCGCTTTCCAGGCACCATTCTGCCAAGACATTCAGCAAGAAGAGTGCTCTCTCTGTGAGTGGAGACGGCCAAGCAGCGGCTGAGCAGCCCCTCTGAGGCCCAGGGGCAAGCAGCCTAGGGCTCCCCGGTTCCCAGACACCTCCGCAGAGCAGGTGTGCAGCCGAATCACCCGGGAAGCTCCTGAGAACTCGGATTCCCAGGGCCCACGCCCAGCCTCGGAGTCTATGGTTCCGGGTGGGGCCCGGGAACCGGGGATTCGGAGGCTTGGCCCACACTGGGAACCACTCAACGCCCAGCACCTCTCACTCTGGGGGAAACTGAGGCCAGGCAGTGCTGGAGAGCTGCCAGCTCTGGCCCATCGAGCTGGGGCTGGGGGTGGGGTACCTGGGCGGGAATGGAGGCCCCTTCCTGGTTCCTTCTCTTCTCCCCTCCTACGCCTCCTCCCGGCCCCCAGCCTCCTGGTGACTCAGGCCTCTGAGTCATCCGGTGGCACCACAGAGGAAACTTCTTAGGCAAAACAATCCCCAAACAAAGCCTTCCAGATCTGGGGAACAGAATAGGCCCAGGAGGCTAAGCAGGGGAAGGGAGGAGAACAGGGGGTGGAGCTGGGCACCTGGACCCCAAGCCCACTGAGCCCTAGAGAGGGCGCCTCCCTGCCCCCCACCGAGGCACACAGGAGGCTCAAAATGGGCCAGACAGCACGGCCAGGCCTGCTCAGCTCTGTCTTGTTGACAATGCTTCCCAAGGCTAGCACATGCCCATTTTACAGATGGGGAAACAGAGGCTCAGGAAGGGTCAGCCCAAGGTGACACAGTTAAGAAGAGCAGAGCAGAGTCCGGAACCCAGGACCGTCTGAGTCCAAAGCCTGGCCCTCACTCCCACACGCCTTTTAGAAACACCTCCTGTGCAGCGCGGCGTGTAGACAGCGTCTCATCTACACGAGAAAGGCGAACGGCCCAGGAGGGGCCCGTCCACACCGGGCTTTCTCCTCTTCTCCTGTGTCAGGCTCTGCCTCAGGACCTCCCGGCCCCGCGAGGTGTACACATGAGCTTGGGGGTTCCTTAGCAGCAGGAATGCAAGGCAGGAAGCGCCCAGGGCCTGAAGAACCAGCCGGGAGGAGCTTGGGTGCAGCAGGGCCGAGACGGTGAGCAGGGTGGGCGTCTGTCTCTGGGGAGCAGGGAGCCGGCAGGCAGGGGGAGGGAAGAGCAGAGGCAGAGGCTGGGAGGAGGCCCCCACGGCAGAGTGCAAACGCTGGCCAGGCGGGGCTGTGGTGCAGACCTGCGGGCAGTCACTGGAGCAGCCTGCCTGCCAGGGGTCCTGGCCTGCTCTGAGGCCGGGGAGGACCTTTTCAGCCCAGAGAGAACAGGCTTGGAGCCAGATTCATCTCTGCACGGGCCTGGCCAGCGGCTGAATGGGGAGTCAGCACAGGACCCCTGAAGTCCTTCTTTCAAGCAGGCTTTGGGGACAACCCTAGACCCCTGGCTACTCACCCATGGGTCAGAGTTGCCCCCGAGGGCCTCTTCCTTCACATGGCTGGGCTGGGCAGAGGACAGGCGAGCCTCTCCCGACCACACCGACCTAATCGCATTGGCCTATAAATAGGGCCCTGTGGCTTGGTCTGAAATAGCTGTGCCAGGCCCAAATCCACAGGCACCACCGGGGCACCGCACGGTTCCGGAAATGGTCCTTCTCGCTGACACAATTAAAATCCCAAACCTCCTCGGGAGCCCACTGCGCATGCTCTAACTCGCTCTCTTAAACAGCGGTGGGCTGAGGGGAAGAGCCGCCCACCCACGGCAGGTGACGGCAGCGGGCATGTGACTGCTCTTCTGCTTTCTGCTCTCGGGAACCCTGAGCGCCACTACCCCTCTCTGGGCCTCAGTTTCCCCAAATGTAAACTGGGAGGTTGAACATGGTATCATTGGGGCCCTTCCAGCCTGGATGCTCCCCCGAATTGCCTCGGGGTAACCCCTACCTTCAAATGCTCTACCACTGTTACCCCTTTCCCAGTCGACCTGGGGATTTTTTTTAAGTTAATGACTGGCATTTAAAAGTTAAAATTGCAATAAATACTTGAGTCAGATCTAGGCCCTGCCACTGAAAGGCCGGGTGACCTTGGAAGGGTCACTGTCCCTCTCTGGGCCCCAGATTCCTCAATCATAAGATGAAGGTGCTGGTAGGTTGATGCTCAAGGTTCATGACTATTTTTAATTAATTAATTCTTTTGTGTGTTTGTTTAGTATTTAAGAGAACCGGGACAGGCCAACCATGAGCTGAGTGCTGGGGCTAAAAGACAGCCGCGCCCTGGTCCAGCCCCCGGAGCCACGCCCTGGTCCAGACCCCGGAGCCAAGCCCTGTCCAGGCCCCAGGGGGGAAACGTAAAGGCATTTCCAAACCATGCGGTGTCCCGCTGGAGGCCTCTGTCAGGGCTTCTGGGGACACCTTGTTTCCAGTTCAAATTACAGATCTATGGCCACAGAGGGCTGGGTGATGACGCGGGCTTGGCCATTACCTACCAACAGGGAAGGAAAGATAACCAAGCCGTCACTAGGTCTCAGGCAATGCTTAGGACTTTACGTTCCCATTATTAATCCTCAACAACCCGACTGTCATTGCCATTTCACAGATGAGGAAACTGAGGCTGAGAGGGGTTAAAGGACATGCAAGGGGCACAGAGCAAGTCAGAGGGAGAGTAACGCTCGGACCTGTTGGCCTCTGGAGTTCAGGCTGTAACCAAACCCCAGTGAAGCAGCTGAGGGCGGATCAATGGGGGAACGAACCGACGGGGGCCGGGAGAGAAACTGGCTCGTGTAGGCAGGTGGCAGGGCCGGGGCTGCGCCCAGCGACACTCATTCTCTCCAACCCCCTCTGCATCCCACCAACAGATTGTTCTCACATCTCGTTGCTCAAGCAGCTCCTCAGCTCAAGACCTGCCGTGGCTCCTGGCATCCAGAGGGTCAGGACCCTGCACTCAAAGCCTCTTTAGCCACTCTGCCCACTAGCTCCGCCCACAGAGGTACCCCCAGGGGGCTGAGCTTTTGCATGCACACTTCCCTTGCCTGGACTCGCCTCCCTTGCCAACCCCTCAGCAGAGCCCTAGACTAGGGGTGGGCGGGGAGAAGCCCTCTGAGGCTCCCAGGGCCCCAGGCAACAGCCAGCACAAGTCTGGATCTCCCAGGGCCCCAGGCCTGATTCACCTCCACTCTCCAGTGCGGAAGCTCGACAGTGAAAACACCAAGGAGCCCAGAGAATGCTGGAAAGGACACATTTCCAGGACTGCCCGACAGCAAGCCTCGTCCGGAGGCGCAGCGTCAGGACGCCACAGTGTGGAAGAGCCAAAAATTACAGCCTCGGGGCTCATCAGGGTGGGACTTGGTGATGTCTCTTTCAAGGGTTCCAATCCTGAAACTGGGGCAAAACTCTCCCCTACTTAAAACCTCCAGTGCCTCCCAGGGGTCTACATAAAACTCCAAACCCTCACCAGGGGCCGCAGGGCCCGCACAACGGAGGCGCTGCCTGGTCTCCAGACCTTCTGCCTTCACGGTGCTCTTCCAGCTCCTTCCTCTCCCTCACACTGTCCCTCGCTCACACTGTCCCTTACATCTTGGGTCTGAGCGTTTCGGGGAGGCCTCCTTCCTCTGTCCCTCACACCCACGCAGTCCCGTCTGCCCTCCTAAGGCCGGCCCTTCCTCCACACTGAAGAAGGGATGAGTCTGGTATCCCTGTGGGGCGTCCCTGGTGGCTCAGCAGCAAAGAATCCGCCGGCCTATGCAGGAGCCCTGGGCTCAGTCCCTGGTTTGGAAGATCCCCTGGAGGAGGGAATGGCTACCCACTCCAGCATTCTGGCCTAAACAATTCCATGGACAGAGGAGCCTGGCAGGCTACAGTCCTTGGTGGCAAAGCGTTGGACACAACTTAGCAACTAAACAACAATAATAATAACTTGTATAAGACCCAAGACGGTAAGACCCACGAGGGCTGGGAAAATCTCATTCTTTGCTGATTCTCCCACCCCCAGTCCAGGGCCTAAATATCTGTCACATGAAGGCACACACACGAACACAGGAATGGGTGAGTGAACCTCTGTTTTACCAGACAGGAAGTAGTCAGACTCCCGCTGAACATTCGAGGGAGAAAAAACAGGGCCCCAGTTAAGGGGGTCGGAGAAGGAGGGGGTTAAAGCGAACGGTGCAGCCTGCCAGAAGCGAAGAGGAGAGCGAGCTCCGAGGAGGAAGAGGCAGCCAGGGCTCCAGCGAGCTGGGCCATGGAGCGGTGAGGAAACCCCAGGAGGCGTGGACACGGAGGGGTCACTGGGGAGTGGGCGAGCGGCGGGGCCCAGCACAGGGCCGGCGGACGGTGAAGATGCAGAGAGCCCTCAGCTGACAGGCGCTCGGCGGCTGCGCGCTTCTGCAGAAGTGGGAAAGCAGAAGATGGCTCCTGTGCCCTTTGTGGGGACACAGCGCTCAGGCTACGGGGCGCTGGGAGTTGTCAAGGCTCTGAGTCTCAGAGCATCAGAGTCAGGGCAGGCCCCGCCGGTCCATCGGGGCAGCTGGGGGAGGCCCGTTCATCTCGTGCCCTTGGGAGGTGGCTGGTCCCCCTTGTGGGAGTCCCAGCATCGGAAGGCCCTTGCATCTGAGCTCGGGGAAAGAGGAACATGACCAACTGTGGCCGGCTTGTCGTGTCACCGCCTGGAAGCCCGAGGCCTGCGGGGATGAGTAAGGCCTGGGGGCACTCGGCCCCTTCACCTTTCAGCAGGCAAGCTTCCCAGGCTTTCCACACAGTTACTGCCAGAAACTCACTTCTCTCTGTTTCAACACTGGAAGCTGGGTTATCCCCCTAGTGATGATCCTTCCCCTTTCTCCAGCTCACAAAGCCCTTCTGCGTCTGTGAGCTTATGCAGTCCGCACGACAACCTTGTAGGTGGGTGGAGGAGACCGATGCACCCATTTCGCAGGCAGAGAAACTGAGGCCCGAGTGGGGACCTGAGCCAGGTCTCCTGCTTCTGGCCAGAGGACTCTGCACTCCGTGCCCTGCCTCTCCACCTCCTCCGGCGGGTCACCTGTGAATCTGATAGTCAGGTGGGCCCCGCCCTGTCAGCCGTCCCAGGTGAGTGTGACTCACACATCTCCCCTATGACTCACCCTTCTCACTCCTCCAGTCAACAAGCCCGGAGCCTTGGCAGCCGCACCCCAGCTTTTCTCACCCTTCCAAAGAATTCCTGTACCTCCTCCTCACGGGAGTCCACCCTCCCACCGAGGCGCTACCAGCGCCTTCCTACCGTCACCCAGCCCAGGAGCAGCACAGCCAGGGGTGGGGGCCCAGGAGTCCTGGCACCCAGCCCGCTTCTTGCCTCTTCCCCAAGGGATCACCCTTGCCTGGCCTCCCTCTCTAGGGAGGGTGAGGAGCAAATGAAGCAAGGGCAGAATGCTCTCTGAGCTTTATGAGAAAAGCCCCAGGGACTGCCTTTGCATCAACAAGTGGCACCCAGCAGCTGCTTCCCCAGGCCCATCCAGACCCCCCGGCAGCCAGGCTGGGTTTAGGAGGACCCAGCGGGGGCTGCACCACTCCACCTACCTCTTGGGGCTGTGAGTGAAGAGGGCGGCTCCCTGGGAAGGGCTTGGCACCAAGGCGGGAGCGCACTCGGGGGGTTCCGAGCACCACCTGTAAAGAGAGGGTCAAACGCCCAGGCTCAGGGCTCACGGTCATCTGGTCAGAGCCCATTTCATGCTCCAACTCCTCCCCAGCCCCCCACCCCCATCCAGGGTGCATGCCCCTGCCTGCACACCTCCAGCAGTGGGGCACTCACTTTCTGGCGAAGCTGCAAACCTTCTATTCAAGAGTCCGGCTGGTTAAAAGAACTGTCGCTGGGATGTGCTGGAATTCTCCCTGTCCATGCCCAGTTACGCGCTGGCCCTAACTCTATTCTCTGGGCTCACCCGGAGCAGGTCTGGCACCCCGTTTCCCAGGGGCTCCTCAGAGACTTGAAGACGGAAACCCCCGGCCCTTCGCGTCTTCTGCCCCTTTTGTTCCAGCTCCTCCTGAGATCAAGGTGTCTGGTTCCCTCCCCCGGCTTCCCTGATCTACTTCAAATGAACCCCGTCCCTTCTGACAGCGCAAGACCCAGACCTGAACACGTGGATGAGCTCTCTTCAGGGCAGGCAAGCAGAACTCTCAGCTCCATCATTCTAGATACCACGCCTCCGTTAATACAGCCCAAAGTCCCATGAGCATTTACGGTAACCCCACTGTATGACTGAATTCAGCTTATGGTCAGCTTCGGAGCTATGGCTTAAGGTCGTGAGGTTAGACAAAAGGACTCTTCATTTAACTAACAGGTAACCATCAAGTTACATCAGCTTTCTGAGCCTCAGTTCACTTCTCCGTAAAACAGGAATTATAGGGTAGATATTAGAACCTACCTAACCTACCCCATGAGGTCACTGAGTGAGTGAGTGAATGAGTGAAAGTCGCTCCATCGTGTCCAAACTCTTATGAAGATCAAATGAGATAAAATACGTCAAGGATTTTGAATAATGCATGTCTGTCGCCTAATGTATGTATATCACCTTCTCTATCACTTAACTCTCTACGTCTGTTTCTAAAAAGCGTGTCTTTCTCATGCTGTGCTTATGCAAGCTGCTTACATGCCATATTCCCACCTCTGTGCCTAGCGTTGCTCCACTCCTGCAAGACTGTATTACATTATACTCTGACGGGCCTTTCTCGCCCATGAGACCACCGGCTCCATTAGGTTGCTTTGCCTCTGAAGCCTCAGGCCTGGCAAGTGACCCAGCACACAGGATACACCGTGGATGTATGCTGGGTGACCAAACGCGGGGCCAGCCCACGCACACCCAGAGTCATTTGTGCAGCCGCAGTCTTTCAGCACTGACACTTCCAGAGACACCCTGGGGCTTCACCCTTCCTCACTCCCAGACTCCCAGTCGGCCACACTCAGGGAGCCGCCGAGCAAACTGGCGCCTGCCTGAACTGGAAACCGGCTCTGCCCAAACCAGCTTCTCCAAGCCAGGCGGAGAGACTCCAGGATCCCAGAGGCAGCGGGGCCTGCAGGCTCCCTGGATTAAGACGCAGGTGAGCCCAGTTCTTAGCTGACAGTAGACAGCCCAGCCATTCCTGGGGGTTTCTACATCGTGAGTGGCACCAGTGCCCAGCGAGGGATCCAGAAAGAGGCCGGGTGCTTATTTGGGCCCTAGGACTGGAGTTAAGTGCCGCCTTCATGGGCTCCCTTCAAAGGGTTCTGTAGAAACTTCGCAGCTCCGTAGGGCGGATGAACACAGAGCTGGGCTCCTGCAACGATTAATAAGTTCCCACTTTCCGTTAACTCCGTGAGGATGGACCTTTCATATCCAGCCCCCTTCTCTTCGACACACCTCCACATCTCACCCTCACCCTCTCTGGCGGTGCTGTAATTGTTCCCAAGGGCAACCTGTTTTCCGCTCAAGGTTCCGCATCTCAGCATCAGCACCACCATCCCCCGTCCGGACGGACGCGCGGCATCCTCTTTGGCCTCCCCTGCGCCGTCACTCGCGCCTCCCAACACCGCTGGTTTTACCAGAGCGCACCCACCGCCCCCACCCCGACTCCGCCAACACGTTGGTCCAGACCCCTCAGCCTCTCACCGGGGAGACTGCTGTGCCCCCTACCCTTCCTCCCTCCTCCCCTCCAGAGCAAGCCGGGCCACGTTGCTCCTCTGCGCAGACTCAGCCATGACTCCCTGATGGCCCCCAGGTGAAACCCAGCGTCCTCAGCGGCCCTTTAGCCATCCGCGCCTTTCATGATCTGCCCTCATCCGTCTGAGCCTCAGCTCTCCCCGGTTTCCGTCTTCCACCCACACCCTCCAAGCTCCAGCCAGGCGCAGCTGCACGGCCCTTAGATCTTCCTGTAAGCTTTGCACAGACTGTCTCCTCTGCTCCCGAGCTCTCGCCCATCCGTGTTCTCTTCTCCTTCCGCTCATGATCAAGCCCAGGTTTCCTGCAAGAACTCATCTCTAACCTCCCCTTCCCGGTGAGGCTGAGCTCCTCTGAGCCTCGGCCCATTTCCCTGCCACACTATTACACTGTTTCCAAGTCTGCCTCCCCCGTCAGACTAAGACCCGCTCCCCTGTATCCCAGAGTCTAGCCTAGGGCCACCTCAGCTCAAGATTCAAGGAAGGCAGAAACTAGCAAATCACACGCATGTTCACGTGTGTGCACACGTGCGTAAACACTCATGCACAAAGTCGGTCACAGAGACGGCAAAGGGTGCAGGTGCTGCCACCTGTGGGCAAAAAGAGCACTACACGCTTTCCGGCGCTCTGGACTCAGGGAGCCCTCGAATTTCAGATTCTCAGAACCGTTGTTAATCGCTAAGTCGTGTCCAACTCTGCGACCCCATGGACGCCAGGCTCCTTTGTCCCTGGGATTTCCCAGGCACAAATAGTTAACCCCAGCTCACTCCAAGTCGGTCTGTTTTCCATTTTGGACCTTGAGGCTGCCACAACTTAGAAACAAGGTCTGTAATCACGGCCCACATGCTGCGTGGAGCCCTCAAGAGGGCTGTCTCCTTCCAGGAATCAGCATCCTTGCCTGGGGCTCCTGTGAAGCCCGTTCGCTGGGTTAGGTCTTAGAGCCGCCCGCCCATGGAAGGGTGGGTAGAGAGCTTGCCGTTAGTGAAGGGGTAGAAGCTCAGGAACCCCATCTGCTGGGATGGCTGAAGAGGAGCTTTCTGCCCTGCGGGGGGTGAAGGGGTGACTGGGGAAAGCGGGAACAGAGGTGTTTTTCTTCCAAAAGACTGTTTCCAGATCGCTGAGAGGACCCTCAGATTTGGCGCGCGCGCATGTGTGTATGTGTATGTATGTGTGTGTGTTAATTCTCTGCGACCCTATGGACTGCAGCCCGCCAGGCTCCTTGTCCCTGAGGTTTTCCAGGCAAGAACACTGGAGTGGGTTGCCATTTCCTCCTCCAGGCAGACTTGGTGAGGGCGTGTGATCTGCCAGGCAACGCCAGAAGGGTTCAAATGACACCAGTTGTCATTTTCTGAGCACCTACCGAGTGTTGATTCCTTACACACATCAGGTCTCATCCTCACAACTCAGCGGGCAGCTGTCATAGTCCCTGTCTTTTGAAGGAAGAACACAAGGTCAGAGAGGTGAAGTACTGTGCTCAGGGTCACACGGCTAAGGCGCCTGAGCAGCTGCCACCAAGTCCGGCCGCCTCCCAATAGCTTGGTCTCACTAGATTTCAAGCTGGGCCTCTTGCTGACTAGACAAAAATATAAAGCTCCAGTTACTCTAGACCAGGGGTTAGCAAACTTTTACTGTGAAGAGCTAGGACTTCTCTGGGGGGCCCAGTGGTTAGGACTTTGTACTCTCACTGCAGAGGGCACAGGTTCGATCGCTAGTCAGAGAACTGAGATCCCACATCCATGTGACATGGCCAACATTTTTAAAAGAGAGAGAGAGGAAAGAGCCAGAGAGGAAACAGTTTAAGCTTTGCAGCCACACATCCTGTTCCATAGTCTTCCTTGTTCGGTTTCGGATTTTCTTTTTTACAATATTTTAAAAATGTAAAAACTATTTTTAGCTTGGAGGCATACAGAGACAGGCTGGGGCTTCCTCAGGGCTGCAGTTTGCAGCCTACAGCTGTAAGAGAATAATATTTAAAACCGTAAGTATAAAAACTTCTGGTGGAAATGCTTTATGCCAAACGCTAGGCCCTTCAGCTGTATTTCTCCCCCTTCAGATGGCATCCTACTGAGTCACTCTCGCTTAAAGAAGAGTCCTGCCCTGCTCTGAAATTAGGCAGCAAAATCATTCAAGGGCTGTTGAGATTCCAGAAACATAACTACGGGCCAAATACAGTTCAGCTTAGTGCTGTGAGAGGACAGAAGCAAATACAATGGGTAGAAAGAACCTCAAGGATAAGATATCAGAGTTCTGGGCTCTAGTCTGGGCCTTGAACAAAGGATTTAGAATCTTACTAGGTGCCCCTGGTGGCTCAGCTGGTAAAGAACCCACCTGTGAATGCAGGAGACACAAGAGGCATGGGTTCGATCTCTGGGTCAGGAAGATTCCCAAGAGAAGGTAATGGCAAGCCGATCCAGTATTCTTGCCTGGAAAATTCCATTGACAGAGTCGTCTGGCGGGCTACAGTCCAGGGGACTGCAGAGTCGGGTATAACTGACATGCGCACACACAGTCCACCGGACTGCAGAGTCGGGTATAACTGAGCGCATGCGCACACGCAGTCCACGGGACTGCAGAGTCGGGTATAACTGCGTGCGTGCACATACGCATGCCAGGCATGGTCCCTGAACCGAAGCATCTGCATTAGCCGGGAGGGCATTATAAGTGCAGACAGGGACTCCCTGGTGGTTCAGTGGTTAGAACTCTGTGCTCCCAATGTAGGGCACGAGTTCCATCCCTGGTTAGGGAAGACACCACATGTTGCAAGGCCAAAAAAAAAAAAAAAAAAAAATGCAGTGTCACGCCCCACTCCAGACATACTGAGCCAGAATCTGCATTTTCACAAAATTCCCAGGTGATTTGGGAGAACGGTAAGTTTGAGATGCTCTAAAACATGTCTTAACGTGCAATCGCAACAGTGTTGACAAAACTCTTTCCCTGAGAAGAGAAAGGGTCCAAAGGCATCTTTTTTGGTGTTGTAAAAAAATAAGTCTCTGCCTTCATGCCTGCACTCTTTGTGACCCCATGGACTGTAGCCCTCCAGCCTCCTCTATCCAAGGTATCCTCCCAGCAAAAATACTAGAGTGGGTTGCCATTTCCTCCTCCAAGGGATCTTCCCTAAAAACACCCCACTTCAGGACACACACTCAAGAGACCAAGACCTGCCACTGAGTCTTGAAATCAAGCCTTCAACTGGTGGAAAAGTAAACCCAGGTGGACAAGAGAAGATGACAGTCTTCAATTCAAAGGAGGGGAAACTGGCTAAAAAGGAAAGCGACTTTCCCAGGACCACACCGCCAGGCCAGACTCGGGGTCTGACCATGGCCCAGTGCCTTAATCTTCCCAGGCCGTGGGCTTTATGACCACTGAGATCATTTTGGTTTAGATGAGCACTTTTGAAATCTTGAAGTGGTGGAGCAGCAGTCAGAGAACCTACTTTGAGCTTTAGGAAATTCACTCGCTCTCTCTGGGTCTGAGTATTCCCGGCCACGACGTGAGGAGGTGGGGCCAGGCAGCTTCTGAGGTCTAACTGTAAGGGTCGGGATCTGGAAAGGGTTTCTAGGTGAGGAGGCAGTCGGGAGACGGGCCTTCTGCAGAGGGTGACCTCAGTCACATCGAAGTCTGGAAACACAAAGGCAAGTACTTACATCCTGAGCACGGAGGCAGCACAGTGACAGGGCCGAAGCTCAGGCCTGTGGCGAGTGCAGGGCAGAAACTGGAGTGTGAGTTACTCATTAGCGTGTGCTGATGCCGAGCGTGCAAATCTGCAGGTAAACCTCTTGCACTTCGGTTTACCGTGCTTCACAGAGACTACACTGCTCCCAGACTGAAGGTCGGTGGCAAGCTTTGAGCACATGCTCCCGTGACATCATGTTTCCAATAGCATCTGCTCGCTCTGTTTCTGCAGCACATTTTGGGAATTCTTGCCATAGTTTGTTTAAACTTTTTCATGATTATTGAATTTGCTACGGTGATTGGTCATTGGTAATCTATGCTGTTACCTCTACGACGAGCTGAAGGCTCGGACGATGGGTAGCGTTTTTTTAGCAATGACGTGCTTTTGCGTTAAGGTCTGTGCCTTGTATTCTGAGGGAATGCTGTTGCAGGCCACAGCGCAGTGTCCACACGCCTCTCACTGGAGCCGGAGACCCAGCGATTTCGTATGACCTGCTTTATCGTGATATTCACCTTACTGTGGTGATCGAAATGGAAACCTCAATATCTCTGAGTTATGCCTGTATTTGCTAAATGAAGAAATGCTTCAGAATGGTCCCTGAGCCTTCACAACACAGGCTTTTGATAACCAGCCTCAGATGTTCCCCAAAGAAAGGCTGGTGGAAATACAAACTGCTACAACCTTTCAAGGGTGGAAATTTGGCAAAATGTAGCAAAAGCTGTAAATCTGTCATTTTTGACTCAACAACTCCATATCTTGGGCCCTGTTTTAGAAAACAATGAGAAAAGAATAATTTCTGCACTAGAATGTTCGTTGCAACACTGTTTATCAGCAGCCTGAATGCCTAATAACAGACGATGTGAAGTGAATCACTCACATCATAGATACAATAATCGAGAATAACAAAAAAATCAGGCAGGTCCCCATTTATCATTTTAATAATAAAAATGTGAAACTTTTTTTTACAAATAAAATTCATTATTTTCTTTAATCCCCCAGTCTATTAGAATGAAAGATTTTAGATAAACTTGCATTTATCCACGTAGATAGAGTATACTTTTAGAACTCTTAAAAATTAAATTTAGAGTACTAAATAACAAGAAAAAATATTTATGTTATAAGATTTGGAAAAAAAATGCAGAAAGTCAGAATAGAAGATTACAAATGTGGAATGACCACAGTTCTGTCAGGGGTAAAAGAAGCTGTGCTGAAAATATTAGGAAGGAAATGCACCCAAATGTTAATACTGATTATCTTGTGTTGGCAGAATTATGGACAGTTCTTATTTTTTATACTATTTTTATTTTCTACATTTTCTATCATAGTTACTATGTTTTAATAAAAAGGAAAAAAAGTCATTGGAGGAGGGGGAAAAAAAAAGACATATCCTATGGGTATCCCACCCACACCACTCTGCCACTCCCAGCCCTGCCACAGCCACTGCAGAAGGAAAATTAAGGGCCAAGCCCCACCCAGAAGGCTCACATATGCCAGATATACATCTTCTTTGTTTGACATATAAGCTGGGATCAAATGATATCCTTGCTGAAGTTGGGAAGAAGGCTGTTTGCTTAACCAGTTCAGCAGAATAAATAAATCCACTCCCACTGGTGTGGCACCTTCATCCCAGGTCCCTGAAAAGCTCCACGGCTCAAACTGCCTCTGGAGTCCCCCTTGGGAAGGGCACGTTTTAGGGACACGTTACAGCCTAGGAAGAAACTGTGAATCCTGAGTCCAAGCTTCGAATGCAAGAGGTGCAGAGACAGAACCGCAAGGCACCAGGAGGCAGCAGGATGGGGGCCTGGGGACCCCGGGCATGAGCGCTCACATCTCCAGACCTCAGCTTCCTCATCTGTCAAATGGGGCCCATAACAACCTCAGGGATACTGTGAGGCTCAAAAAAGGGAAAGGAAGGCCTTTCATTTCTCTGGGCTGAGCCTCAGTTTCCTTATCTGTAAAATGGAGTAAACATCTCCTCCCTAGAGATGTTAAAAAGATTAAACAAGGTGGTAAAGATGAGAAGAGAACACAGTGAGAAGGCCACCAACAGGGGTCCTCACCCTTACTGCTTGTAGAGCAGGGAGGGAATGGGATAATGCATGAGTCCTAGGCCTCAACTGCCTTATCTGTAAAATGGGCAACCAACTGAATCCACAAAGACCCAATTTATGAACCGTAGCCGAATCTCCAGCTGATGCTGGTGCAAGTCACTCAAACAAGGGTGACTGCTGTGGGCTCACTTCATGCTTAGAGACACGCGGGGCCCATGTCCCTGCAGTGAGCGCAAAGCCCCCTGGCTCAGAGGCCGCCGGACCTGGGAGGCCGTGACATTATCTGTCCACCTGCCCAACGCCAGGGGGACACGGCCCAGCGGAAGGCACGGACTAGCTCAGGTCACCCAGTATTTGCCAAGTGGTGAAACCAGGACTCAAGCCCAGGCCTTCTGCTGCCCAGCCTTGCCCATCACACCCACCGCTGCTCTCCGCCCTGCCCTTAAATTGCTGATGCGGTCCTGGGCAGGGCAGGGGAGAGCAGTCAGCGACAGCAGGGGGGGTGGGGAGGAAAAGCCAGAGAGCAGCAGGAACCCAGCCTGCCTGTGGTCTCCAAACTCTCAGACCACATCAGGCTGAAATATGACACACGCTCACTGGGTTGAAAGGGAGGAGATATTTTTACTTAACATCCCCCAGCTGCCTGAACACTGGTCTCTTTCTTTCCCTTCCCTACAAAATACATAGCTCCTGGGACCAGGTTTTCCCTGCTTCTGCCAGCATTTTCTCAGGAAATAACCATGGGGAGGGTCGGGGTGGGGAGAGAGACGTTGCCCATTCTTCCTGGCTTCCTCAGAAAGCTTTCCTGAGCAGGCGATCCAGCAGTGAAAGGAGGCTGGGCCCCCAGCTAACTCCCTGCGTGAACCTGGGCAAGTCTTTGTCCTCTCAGAGCCTGGATTTCCTGAAATGGAGGAGAGATGGACCTACACTCTGAGTCCTGTAGATAGTACAGAAAAATTTGAGTTTAGAGAGTCCCTTGGACTGCAGGGTGATCCAACCAGTCCATCCTAAAGGAGAACAGTCCTGGGTGTTCATTGGAAGGACTGACGCTGAAGCTGAAACTCCAGTACTTTGGCCACCTCATGCGAAGAGCTGACTCACTGGAAAAGACCCCGATGCTGAGAAAGATTGAGTGCAGGAGGAGAAGGGGACAACAGAGGATGAGATGGCTGGACGTCATCAATGACTCGATGGACATGGGTTTGGGTGGACTCCGGGAGTTGGTGATGGACAGGGAGGGCTGGCATGCTGCAGTTCATGGGGTCGCAAAGAGTCGGACACGACTGAGCGACTGAACTGAACTAACAGTCCCGAGAAGCCCCTCCAGGCCTAAACTCCCCACGCCATGCATACGGATTAGCACCCCTCCTCACAGCCCCAGCAAACTCCACCTGCAGTTCTCTTAATGTCAGCACTAGACGCTTCACCAGTAGAACATTTACGGCAGTGATTAAGAGCCGCAGCCCTACAGTCAGACCTCTGGAATCCCAGCACTGACACCTGACCGCCCCACAAGCCAAAGTACATTCCTTAGCCCCTCAGAGCCTCAGCTACCTCCTCTGTGGAAGCAGATAACAGGACCTAACTCAGAGACATGACTGTGAAGAACCAACAAAGTAATTAATGCCCCAGCACTTGGTTTATTAAAGGTAGCATTTTAATAATGGAGACCAATATCTCCCCATTTCACAGATGAGGACACTGAGGCCCTGTGAGCCAGGACTTGCCCAAAGTCACTCAAAAGAATTCAGATTACAGCTCCACTCCTAAGCCAGTGCGTCTAACTGCTCTCAGCTCTGCCATCTCTAATAACTAATATACACGCTCAGAGCCTGTCCATATGGGCTGTGAGGTTCTCTTGAAGAAAACCAGAGACCAGTGCCCAGCAAGGGATGACAGATATGCAGAAATCATCTCTGTGACCTGACAACTTCTCACCAGAGACCCAGACGGCCGACATGAAGTGGGGAGAAGTGACCCTCTGGGACTGGGTGGCTAAGATGTGTGAAGGCGTCCAGTCTTCAGCTCTCGCTTGTGACAGTTCCGCAGAACTGGACACAAAGCTGTCCATAGGGGCCACCTCTGGGGCAAGAAGGGGTTAGAGGGATGAGGCTTACTCTATTGTTGAATCTTGGCTTGAATCTTTTTCTTTTTTTTAGAGTTTATTTTCCATTGGAGGATAACTGCTTTACAATATTGTGGGGTTTTTTTTGCCATATATCAACATGTATCAACCACAGGTACACGCATGCCCCTCCCTCCTGAACGTCCCTTCCACCCCCGACCCCATCCCACGCCTCAAGGTTGTCACAGAGCCCCAGATTTGACAAGGCTTGAATCTTTAACAATATTTCTTTGCTTTAAAAGTAAAACTCAATACTGAAAATCTCAGAATAACTTGGCAACCTTGTCCAATAGCTACAAGCCCACTGCTTGCTTTTAGATAAAATTTGCTGCCAGTTCTGATGGGTTCTTCAGCTGGGATTCCAGAGTCTGCCACTCTGGTCCATCCCGTGGCCAGTGGTCTGGTTCAGACCTGCACTCTCTTCACTTGACCACCCACTGGCCTTCTAAGGAATCCCTGTACCTTCAGTGTAAAGGGAAGTCTCTCAGTCGTGTCCGACTCTTTGCGACCCCATGGACTGTAGCCTACCAGGCTCTGAGGAGCCTCTCAGTCCATGGAATTTTCCAGGCAAGAGTACTGGAGTGGGTTGCCATTTCCTTCTCCAGGGGATCTCCCCAACCCAGGGATCAAACCCAGGTCTCCCGCACTGCGGGCAGACGCTTTACCGTCTGAGTCACTAGGGCAGCCCCTTCCAAAGCATCTGCTACAATCAGCCACTGGATCACTAAGAGTTTTGATCACTGCCCTCAGGCTAAACTCCAAGCCCTTAGGTTACGATCTTAGTTTACAATTTCTTGATTATGGACTTCCCTGGCAGCTCAGCCGGAAAAGCATCTGTCTACAATGCGGGAGACCTGGGTTCCATCCCTGGGTCGGGAAGATCCGCTGGAGAAGGAAATGGCAATCCACTCTAGTACTATTGCCTGGAAAATCCCACAGACAGAGGAGCCTGGTGGGCTACAGCCCATGAGGTCGAAAAGAGCCGGACACGACTGAGCGACTTCACTTTCCTTTCCTTTCCCTTTCCCTCTTGATCTACAGTCTCAACTCCTGGCCAGTCCACCGTTCCCTCATCTGCATCCTCGCCTTGCGGATGCTCAGAAAGCCTCAGTGCCTTTGCACGAGCTGTGCCTGCTTCTCAGCATGTCTTACTGCCCATCGCCTTATCTCCTGGGAAACTTTTACTCATTTCTGAGGTTTGGGTGCCCCAAACAGACCTAGTCACCCCTTTATAGACTGAAGTTAATTCTCAGTATTGCTGCTTTGTTTTGACCACTATAGATGAGAAGCGTCTTGAGAACAGATATCTTTGCCTTCCTCAAGGCTCTTGGGCCCTCACAGGGCAAGACACTGAACACAGGCCCTGAAGAGCACTGGATCGAGGAAGAAGGGAGGCAGTGAAACCCCTCCTGGGAGACGCCTGCTTTTCCAAGCTCATGTCAGTCCCCAACAAAAACAGCTATGGAAAATTCTGGAGTAAAGTTCCTTTCCCTGATTCACACGGTAACCTTTTTTGCTGCGAAACTCACCCGGTGCCAATTCAAGCTCCCCTGGCTGTTTATGATTTCCCTGGCATTTATAAATAGTGAGGCCCCAAAAAGGAAAGTGGAGTTTCAGGGGAACTGGAAGCTGACAGTTCCCCCTCCCAACCTTCCTCCTCCTTTCCAGGCCTCTTCCGCTTAATTAACATCCCCAAGAAACTAGCACTCCAGAGTGTGAGTGTGTCTTGGAGGGGCGTGTGTGTGTGTGGAGGGGAGTGTCTGTAGGGGTGTGTGTGTGTGAGTGTGTGGGGGGTGGGGGTGTGTGTGGGTGTGTATGTATGGGTGTGTGTGCGGGTGTGGGTGTGTG
>SJYC01141442.1:0-12788 GCA_006408675.1 Madoqua kirkii | reverse complement strand
AAAAAAAAAAAAAAAAACTAAGGTGAGATCTGTTCTAGAATACTGAGAGAAAAAGGCAGTTTGTCAGTGGTATAATCCAGAGTATAACATAGGAATATCCACCTTCCAAAAGTCCTTTCAACATTTTATTTTTAAAATATCTTCCATGCTGCTCCCACTACAGCTCCAACAACAACAGGAGCAGAAACAGTGTTTTGTTTGTCCTTACACTTCCTTTGCTGTTCCCGGAGGCAAACACCTTGGATTCTGCTCCCCTACTTTCCCAGGTCAGAATTTTTAAAACTAGACCTGAAGCATTCAAGTATTTAACATATGATTATTTAACTTCTTTGAGCTTTTCAGTGTGTGCTGTGGTAAATCCAACTGCCTATACAGGAGACATAACATACACACATTAGATCCCCGGGTTGGGAAGATCCCCTGGTGAGGGAAATGGCAACCCACTCCAGGGTTCTCGCCTGGAAAATTGCATGGACAGAGGAGCTTGGAGGGCTATAACCCATGTGGTCACAAAGAGACACGACTGAGCAACTGAGCCCACACATTTAATTTTTTTGACACAAATCAACACTGGTAGGGATAAAGAGTTCCTTTGAAAGAGTTTTGGTGACATTCAACACAGAAATTATATACATAAAAGGTTCTAAGAAAAGTGAAAAGGTAGTATTTAATAATAGCAAATAACATGACTTTCAAATTCCACTCAAAGGTTTTAAAGGATAGGCACTATTCTGTTCCATGCAAATCTAAAGTGTCATCAGGAAATTAGTAGGGCATAAAATTATTTCAGCATAAACATAATTGTTATTTAATGTTTTTCTTTTTAAGCACCTTGAACTTATGGGGATTCAGTCTTAAGGGCTTTGGGAATTGAAATTGTTTAGTTACATGAGGGGAGAGAGTGTTTGGGTTATTATCATTGCTCTGATAAATTAGGAAAATAAGGCTAATAGAATGTGGCATTCGAACATGTATCCTGTAAAAGCTTCTTGGAGACAACCTCTTCTTTAATAGAAAAACTAGGTAAAATTTTTTAAAATTTAAATCAACAGCATTTTATATAATGTTGTAAATTAACTGCTTATTCATTTGGAAGTGATCATTTTATAAGATGAGGATATGAATCACTTTCTAAACATGCAAGTGAATATTTGCACTTACAAGGAATTAAAGATAGATACACTGGCAAGTGCTGACGTTGTATTTATCTTTTCTTTAAGCACATTTTGGAAACTGGAGTGACATCCTGGGCCACAGAGGGTGACAGGTTTCCAGGTGTCAAATCGGAGAATCATGAGCAGGGCGTCTCCTGCTGCCCCAGCTGTGTAGCTCTGCTACGAGCACCTGAACGGATCCTGTGTGAAAACCCCCTACTCAGCAGCTCCCCGCCTCATCCTGTACACAGTGTTCTGCTTTGGAGCTGTGCTGGCTGTATTGGGAAATCTGGTGATGATTTCAATCATCCACTTCAAGCAGCTGCATTCTCCTACCAACTTCCTGATTGCTTCTCTGGCCTGTGCTGAGTTCTTGGTGGGAGTGACTGTGATGCCCTCATCCTGTACACAATGTTTGGTTTTGGAGCTGTGCTGGCTGTATTTGGAAACCTCTTGGTAATGATTTCCATTCTCCACTTCAAGCAGCTGCGTTCTCCAACCAATTTTTTGATCGCTTCCCTGGCTTGTGCGGACTTCATGGTGGGAGTGACTGTGATGCCCTTCAGCATAGTGAGGTCCGTGGAGAGCTGCTGGTATTTTGGGGAGAGTTACTGTCAATTTCATTCCTGTTTTGATGTGTCATTCTGTCTAGCTTCCATCTACCACTTGTGCTTTATCTCTCTGGACAGGTACATTGCCATCTCTGACCCGCTGGTCTATCCAATTAGGTTCACTGTGTCTGTTTCTGGCATGTGTATTGCCTTCTCCTGGCTCTTTTCGATTATTTATTCTTTTTCTCTTTTTGGCACAGGAGCAAATGCAGTTGGACTGGAGGATCTAGTAAGTGCACTCACCTGTGTGGGAGGCTGTCAAATTGCAATGAATCAAAGTTGGGTATTGCTGAATTTTCTATTATTTTTCATCCCCACCCTTGTGATGATAGTTCTGTACTCCAAGATTTTCCTCATTGCTGAACAACAGGCTAGAAAAATGGAGAGTCTGAGCATTAAGACTGTGCGATGCTCAGAGAGCTTCCAAGACAGAGTGGCCAAGAGGGAGAGAAAGGCAGCAAGAACCCTGGGCGTCGCAGTGCTGGCGTTTCTCATCTCCTGGCTGCCTTACTTCCTGGATGCTATCATTGATGCCTTCCTAGGTTTCATCACTCCCACATATGTTTATGAAATATTGGTTTGGATTGCTTATTATAACTCAGCTATGAACCCCTTGATTTATGCTTTCTTTTATCCTTGGTTTCAAAAAGCCATCAAACTCATTGTCACTGGCAAAGTCTTGAGAGAAAATTCCTCGACAGTAAATTTATTTTCTGAGCAAGTTCACTTTTAAGATGGAGGAATTGAAAATAGATTCACAGCGAACACACCATTGGGTAGAAAATTTAATCATATACTTGCAAGATCTTCTAATTCAAAATGCTTCCAATTAGACCTAAACACTTAAATTCAGTTTCATCATTCTTTGGTCAATATAACATAAAAACCTGGTTGTTGTGGAAACAGCATGACCTTGGAGCCAGAAACGTTTAACACCGATCTGGGGCTGCTACTTCTCTCTGAACTTCACTGTGTTTCTCTAGTTAATACTCTCCCCTTTGTAGCATCCTTAAAAACATTTGAAAGAATGCATGACAAGAACCTAGCATATTTTTGTTATTCTAAATCCTCCCTTTTATTACTTTATGGTAGTTCAATCCCTGGTTAAGACTTTTCTTTATTCCTTTGTAACATTTTTCTATTAAAATGCAAAGGAGCTGGAAGATCCAGAGGTCCTGGTCTAGGGAGGGCAAAGTATTGAATCTGCACTGTCAGGTTTTCAGATTTTCAGTCAGGGATCTGATAATCAGAGTCAGGTAAAATCAGTCCAGAGACAAAGTTCTTGACTACCCTATCAATTGAATTATTCACTATGGAAAAGGTAATTGGTGCCATAAATACCTTTCTTTTGTTGAATGCGCTTCTTTTTGGTGATTGTCTGCTCATAACATTTCAACTGTGTTTAGAAATTTACCAGTTAACTTATGTTCAGTGCATGCATTGTTTTCTAAGATCATCACTCATTATTGTACTTTATCTTAAATTAACTATTTCCTCACTGTTGCCTTATTCCAAAAATTACTTATAAATGAATTTTCAAGAATTCAAATGAAAGCCCAAATTAAAAATATGTCCAAAAGAATAGAAAACTGAAGTGAAGAGTGTAAAGGATGGCAGACAGAGGCCGATAAATGCATTTTGTGTGATCCACAAATTTGAAACTGAATAAATTAAGCAACTCACATTGGATACAACTTAGCCAGCTTTTTAGACATGCTATATTCTTGCTATTTTTCTGAAATTTCTTGTTTGTTGTAAATCAGTCTTACATTAGCACATCATTTCTATTATTAAACAAATGCTTCAAATTGGTAAACTTTTCCTGAGATAGGGAATTATTTCTGATTATATTCTACTTGTGTGAAACTCTCAATCTGATGATTAAAGATGATAGACATGATTTAAAGGCACTCTCAACTGCTTAGTATTAATTTAGCCACAATTCTTCAGTTCTGAACTGGAAAGTATCAGCTTATTTTCATTTAGGGTTTTCAATGCAGTAACTTTAATTCTGTTTCATAGCTATAGAGAAATCATATTTTCTCATTTTAAATATAAGAAAGCTAAAATTAAAGTGCTTACAAACTCTGCTGAATATCATAAAGCTTCCAGATTCAAACAAGCCCTTCTAACATCTTGCTCAATACATTTTCACTTGTCTTTTTTTAGTAGAGCTTCACATGTACTAGACAAATCATTAATTCTTCCACTTTCCTAGATCTACATTTCTTCTGTTTTCATAACTATATAGAACTTTCTTCTTTAAAAAAAATTAAGCTCCTGGTCTCATTTTTCTCTACTACTAATTACTCTGGTTGTGTGGGAACTAACACATTGGCCTTTGTTTCAGTGAACATTTATTGAGTGCTTCTGATATGCAGACCCAAGAATGCTTTGTTTGAGTTATAGGTCACTCATTCTGTGCTTGGGACTGACTTACCTGCCCTACTTAGTCTTCACAATACTATGTGAGAGAGAATACTATCACTATATTATTACTTCTGGGTCATAAATGAGGGACACGAGGCATAATGAGGTGAGTCTCATTCCCATGGTGGTGTATTTGTTAAACAATAGAGCTGATACTCACATCCAAAGAATCAGAGAATAAATAAAGTAACCAATAATTCTTTCTCCTCTGCTGTGGCCCAGTCACTGCAGTCAAGTTATTGAGAGAAATATGAACACAAGAATTTGTATCAATTTTTTAAAGGAAAAAAATCAGTCATCACAGAGAAAAGACTAAACACAATACTTTGGAGATACCAGAACATTGATGGGAGTAATTGATTTAGTGATGTATCATTTTAACCTACAATTCTTCGTTATGTATTTTACTGTACAAAGTTTTCCCCTGAGGGTGAAAGGAGGTTCATTTAAATAAATTACATCTTAATTTCTACAGCAGGATTGGTCTGCACATCAAGCAAATACAGGCTCTTGTTTTATCTATTACTGATTACTTGGTTCCTTTGTGCCTCTTCTCCATAGCAAGTCTTGTACATTCAAAACACCTCATGCCATCTTTGTGGTGTGGGTTTCCAAATTGCATTTAACTTTTTTTCATGGATATAGTGTATTATTATGATAGCGAATGATTATATTTGCACCTTTTATACTACTTGAATAGCTCATGTATTAAAAATATGTTGTAAAGTTTGTCTTCATTTTTTGTGTGTGAATGAGAAATTAAAACAGTAGCAACTGAATACTTATCTAAATAGCTTCTATCTTCTTAGGAACCACTTTGTTCATTTGCCCATCACACTACGCTTTCTGATCATATGTTGGACATATTTATATTATATTTATACATATATATATATTTATAGTGCCCTATCTATCCTCCTGCACTGTGACCCACAATGTGTCTGCAATGCAGGAGGCTTGGGTTTGATCCCTGGGTTGGGAAGATTCGCTGGAGTAGGGCATGGCATCCCACTCTAGTATTTTGCCTGGGGAATCCCCATGGACAGAGGAGCCTGGAGGGCTACAGTCCATAGGTTTGCAAAGAATTGGACATGATTGATCGACTAAGCACATCTCTCCCCCACAGTGCATGCCTCAGAAGAAAATGACCTACTTGTTCATATGAGTAGCTTCAAGATGAACCTTCCACTTGGCTTGGAATATAGGGGAAACTCATCACCTATGTGCTGAATAAATAAATGCATGTTTCCTTTAAATATAGAAATACTTCATAGACATTGGAAAAAATTGCACAGCATGAAAGTTGAGAATTAAGTTTCATTTGGGGCAAAACAAGGACCGCAGCCCAGGAGATGGCATTTCAGAGAGCTTTGAAGAGCTGCTCTGAGGAGGCAAGGGGAGGAACTAGACATATAGGAGTTTTGCAACAAAGGGTGGATAGTTGTGAATATCAAAAAATTGCTGTTAATTAAAGAAACCAGATGTGCAAAGTTAAGAGATTTAGAACTTTTCTATATGTGGGAAGAAGTAAGAGTCTGGACTCACTTGAAACCATTCCTTTGATATGCACCTCAGCTGCCTGGGGTCCGTATCCTGTATTTTCACATTCTGAGAGTCTCAGGTCTCACTGTAGGGAGTGGTACAGTGTGGTGGTTATTAGATGATAGGTATTCCTTCCTGACTTTCGTCAGGACTCAGAGACTCATGTTGGAGGACTGTAGTTGCTGATGACTGTAACATTCCTGTTTACTGATATGGCAGGACATATTCTATTTCTCATAGATTATATAAGAATATACATTTTGTTCAGTCACTCAGTTGTGTCTGACTCTTTGCAACCCCATGGACTGCAGCACACCAGGCTTCCCTCTCCTTTACCATCTCCTGGAGATTGCTCAAACTTATGTCATTGAGTCGGTGTTGCTATCCAACCATCTCAGCCTCTGTTGTTCCCTTCAATTCTGCCTTTAATCTTTCCCAGCATCAGGGTCTTTTCTAATGAATCAGCTCTACACATCAGGTGGTGAAAGTTTTGGAGCTTCAGCTTCAGCATCAATCCTTCCAACAAATAATCAGGACTGATTTCCTTCAGGATTGACTGGGTGGATCTTGCAGTCCAAGGGACTCTCAAGAGTCTTCTCCAGCACCACAGTTCAAAAGCATCAATTCTTCAGTGCTCAGCTTTCTTTATAGTCCAGCTTCACATCCGTACATGACTACTGGAAAAACCATAGCTTTGACTAGATGGACCTTTGTTGGCAAAGTAATATCTCTGCTTTTTAATGCTGCCGTCTATGGGGTCGCACAGAGTTGGACATGAGTGAAGTGACTTAGCAGCAGGTTGGTCATAGCTTTTCTTCCAAGGAGCAAACATTTCAATTTCATAGCTGCAGTCACCATTTGCAGTGATCTTGGAACCCAAAAAAGACTCTCAATGCTTCCATTGTTTACCCATCTATTTGCCATGAAGTGATGGGAGTGGACGCCATGACCTTAGTTTTTTGAATGTTGAGATTTAAGCCAACTTTTTCACGCTCCTTTTTCACTTTCATCAAGAGGCCATTTAGTTCTGTGTTTTCTGCCATAAGGTTGGTATCAACTGCATATCTGGGATTATTGATATTTCTCCCAGCAATTTTGATTCCAGCTTGATTTCCAGTTCCAATCTTTACCCAACCTAGCATTTCGCAGGATGTATTCTTCATATAAGTTAAATAAGCAGAGTGACAATATTCAGCCTTGATCTACTCCTTTTCTGGTTTGGAATCAGTCTGTTGTTCCATGTCCAGTTCTAACTGGTGCTTCTTGACCTGAATAGTTTTCTCAGGGGGCAGGTAAGGTGGTCTGGTATTCCCATCTCTTTAAGAATTTTCCACAGTTTGTTGTGATCCACATAGTCAAAAGTTTTAGTGTAGTGAATGAAGGAGACACAGATACTTTTCTGGAATTCTCTTGCTTTTTTCTAGATCCAACGAATGTTGGCAATTTGATATCTGGTTCCTCTGCCTTTTCTAAATCCAGCTTGAACATCTGGAATTTCTCGGTTCACATACTGTTGAAACTTAGCTTGAATGATTTTGAGCATTACCTTGCTAGCATGTGAAATGAGTGCAATTGTGTGGAAGTCTGAACATTCTTTGGCATTGCCCTTCTTTGGAATTGGAATGAAAATTAATCTTTTCCAGTCCTGTGGCCTCCGTTGAGTATTCCAAATTTGCTGACATATTGAGTGCAGCACTTAACAGCTTTATCTTTTAGAATTTGAAACAGCTCAGGAGGAATTCCATCACCTCCACTAACTTTATTCATAGTGATGTTTCCTAAATTCCATTTGACTTCATACTCCAGGAAGTCTAGGTGTAGGTGAGTGACCAGACCACTGTGGTTATCTGGGTCATTAAGATCCTTTCACATATATTAGATAAATAATTCTTTATGCATCATAATGCTTATAGTAACACCAAAATTGCAGACACCACAGACACTAATTTGGTAGTTCTTGGGATCATTCCCTGGAAGGAGCATTCCTCTTTGTCAAGCATTTGTAGGTAAATTCAGGGTCAGAAACATTTCCAAATCAGGCATATCACATTAGCCACATTTTCTTCACCTTCCAATCATTAGCCCACTGTGACAAATGTATAAAATTCTAAAACTGAAGGCAACTTTGAAATGATCTATTCTGAACCATCCCTTTTTATTTTTAGAGACTCTAATTTTAATACTTTCATAATAGACATGTATAACAGATATAATCTATTCATACTTCCATAATTTGATGAATTTCAACATTTGTAGACATCTGTAAAGTTATTATAAAAATCAAGACTGAACATGTATCAGTTCACTTCAGTTCAGTCACTCAGTCATGTCTAACTCTTTGCAACCCCATGGATTGCAGCATGCCAGGCTTCCCTGTCCTTCACCAACTCCTGGGGCTTGATGCCATCCAATCATCTCATTCTCTGTTGTCCCCTTCTCCTCCTGCCTTCAATGTTTCCCAGCATCAGGGTCATTTCCAATGAGTTAGTTCTTTGCACCAAGTGGCCAAAGTATTGGAGTTTCAGCTTCAGTATCAGTCCTTCCAATGAAGATTCAGGACTGATTTCTTTTTGGATTGATTGATTTGATCTGCTTGCAATCCAAGAGACTTTCAAGAGTCTTCTCCAACACCACAGTTCAAAAGCATTAGTTCTTTGGCACTCAGCTTTCTTTATAGTCCAACTCTCACATCCATACGTGACTACTGGAAAAACCATAGCTTTGACTAGACAGACCTTTGTTGACAAAGTAATGTCTCTGCTTCTCTGCTTTTCAATATGCTATCTAGGTTGGTCATAGCTTTTCTTCCAAGGAGCAAGTATCTTTTAATTTCATGGCTGCAGTCACTATCTGCAGTGATTTTGGAGCTAAAAAATAAAGTATCTCACTGTTTTCACTGTTTACCCATCTATTTGCCACGAAGTGATGGGACTGGATGCCATGATCTTAGTTTTCTGCATATTGAGTTTTAAGCCAATTTTTTCACTCTCCTCTTTCAATTTCATCAACAGATTCTTTAGTTCTTCACTTTCTGCCATAAGGGTAGTGTCATCTGCATATGAGTATTGATATTTCTCCCGTCAGTCTTGCTTCTAGCTTGTGCTTCATCTAGTCTGACATTTTGCTTCATCTAGTTCTGACTCTGCATATAAGTTAAATAAGCAGGATGACAGTATACAGCCTTGATGTACTCCTTCCCCAATTTGGAACCAGTTTGTTGTTCCGTGTCCAGTTCTAACTTTTGTTTCTTGAACTGCATATAGATTTCTCAAGATGCAGGTAAGGTGGTCTGGTATTCCCATTTCTTGAAGAATTTTCCACAGTTTGTTGTGATCTACACAATCAAGGCTTTGGCATAGTCAATAAAGCAGATGTAGGTTTCTTTCTGGAACTCTCTTGCTTTTTCTATGATCCAACAGATGTTGGCAATTGGATCTATGATTCCTCTGCCTTTTCTAAATTGAGCTTGAACATCTGGAAGTTGGTGGTTCATGTATTGTTGAAGCCTGGCTTGGAGAATTTTGAGCATTACTTTGCTAGCATGTGAGGAGAGTGCAGTTGTGTGGTAGTTTGAGCATTCTTTGGCATTGCCTTTCTTTGGGACTGGAACGAAAACTGACCTTTTCCAGTCCTGTGGCCACTGCTGAGTTTTCCAAGTTTGCTGGCACACTGAGTGCAGGACTTTCACAGCATCATCTTTCAGGATTTGAAATAGTTCAGCTGGAATTCCATCACCTCCATTAGCTTTGTTATATATCACTTCCCAGATTTAATCATGTCCTTTGTAATGTTCTTTCTGCTCATCCCTACACACTAACCCTCTTCTATCCCCAGGCAGCCACTGATCAGCTTTATGTCACTCTATACTAATTTGTACTTCCTCAATCAGTTCAGTTGCTCAGTCATGTCTGACTCTTTGCCACCACAGACTGCAGCATGGAGAAGGCAATGGCACCCCACTCCAGTACTCTTGCCTGGAAAATCCCATGGATGGAGGAACCTGGTAAGCTGCAGTCCATGGGGTCACTGAGAGTTAGACACAACTCAGTGACTTCACTTTCACTTTTCACTTTCATGCATTGGAGAAGGAAATGGCAACCTTCTTCAATGTTCTTGCCTGGAGAATCCCAGGAATGGTGGAGCCCAGTGGGCTGCCGTCTATGGGGTCACACAGAGTTGGACATGACTGAAGCGACTTAGCAGCAACAGACTGCAGCAAGGCAGGCCTCCCTGTCCATCAACTTCTGGAGCTTGCTTAAACTCATGTCCAGCAAGTGGGACGTCCTAGAATTTTATGGAATGTACTTCCTAGCATTTTATATAAATGCAACCATACATTATATTATGTGCTCATTTTTGTTTGAATTATTTCACCTTGATGAATAATACAGAGAATAAGCCATGTGAAAGCATGAATGAGCATTTTATTTTATTTTTTCTTTTTGATTGAGTAGTACTTCACTGTGTGAATTGACCACATTTGTTTCTTCTTTGTTAGTTGAGTTTGAATCATCCATTTTCAGGTGCAGGCCCTAGGTTAAGTGACCTGAACAAGGTGATACAGCCAGAGTCTTACGAATTCACAGAGTAGGGCCAGCTACTCTCCAGAGGGTGTCTGGCTGTATCTGGTCCTGCTGGGAAAGCCCAGTGGTCCACCTTCATCTGCCCCTCCTCTGGTCCTGCACAAGCTCTCCTTTCTAAGAATTGCTTCACCTCTGCTCCATTATACGTGGCTTGCTTGCTTTTAATGATCCACGACCATCTATTTCTTCTCTATTTTAAACTAATGCAAATATTATATATTATTTACATGATATAAGCATGTACTTTATTATATTAATTAGAATTCAGTAGAATAAAAATGTGGTATAATACATTGATATATTATATGATATATAGAAATATATGCTCTATGTATGCAATTATGCATTATATATTTCTTCTTAGTTCCATATGAGTTTTAAAGAACTATTTTATAAGATTTCAGTTGAAATTTTGACTTTAACTAGAGTTATGTTTCCAAAAATAAATTGTCTGATAACTCCATTACCTTCTTGGACCTAGCGTACTGATGAGAAGCTTGATCATGGTATGATATTCACATCTTTTTCATAAGCTGGTACCCTTTGGCCTCTCTTCCTAGGAACTTTTAAAAGTTTATATTTGTCTGTAGTTAGTATCTGCATTTGTATCATTTTTCCTCTTGCACTTGGTAAGAACATGAAGTTTAGCTGAGAAGAAACTTTTTATAGCATTGTTTTTATTATTTTCTTGTCCTCATTCTTTAGTTGCTTTTTCTGGGGTTAAGAATTTCTTTCAGGATCTATTAGAAAAAACATTTCTTTCACCTTTCTGGTAAACTTTATTGTGTATGTTCTGAGTGTATTTCTCTACCCTGGTTTTTCCATTAGTTTGCTCCATCAGATTTTCCTCTTTCAGAAATACTTTTTGGGGCATCTCAACAGAATTTTAGGAGGAAATGAACTCTGTGATTAGTTAACAGGGCTTATCTTCAGATGTTATGTACCAATTCGAGCATTCCCTTGTGAAAATGATGAAATGCTTAAGTTCAGACCTGGCTAGCCTGGGCACATTTAGACTGTAGTTTCAAACTGGTGTTGTTCAAACTGAATTATTAACACACAGAGTGACTAGAAAGCTCTGGGGTGTGCCTGAGGTCTAATGAGGGATAAGGAAGGAAGATTTGCAGAGGACATTGGGAGACTCTGGTTGGAGAAAATACAATGTTGTATCATTTGCCATTTCATGGAAATTATTCCATAAGAGGTTAACATATATTAAGAAATATCTATTAAACAGAAATAAATTATGTAAAGAATCAAGTTCATAACCAACTCAGTTTTACACTGACTTGCAAAAAAGCTTAAACCTTGCATATAATTAATATACTTACTATGTGTTATCAAAACTGCGAGACATCTTTTCCAAAGAATATTTGATTTGGGGGGTTAGAACATGAACATATCATTTGTAGAGAAGGGCAGTATTAAGTACACTACAGAGGGGAATGTGAGGTCTTCTATCTATGAGGATCTTACAGCAGCAGTATTCAGAGGGACTACACCCATTTCTCAGGTGGATGGAGAGACATGGCAATCTGCTTCCAGTGACAACATCCCGAGAAGAGAGCAATCTTTTCTCAATCAGCACTGACTTTTGCGGAAGCTCACAACTGTGGGTGTGCCTAAATATCATGGCGTTTTTAATGCTTTCCTGTAATGTAATTTGTCCGTTACAAGCTGCTCATGGTGTATGTTCCCTTGTCTGTTTCTTGGTGCCCACTAAACATATACAAATGATTCTTGACTGGAGGAAAAAAGCCAAGTATTTTCTCTCACTGTGTGTACCCAGTTATATCTTTTTAGCTAAAATCCAGTAAAGTGGCCACAACAGGATTAAGAGTTGACAAAAGGTTCAAGTCTAAGTATATAAAAAGTCTTTGGTCCAAAAAACATAATGGGTAACTTAATGTGAGGAACTTAAAACATAATGGGTAACTTAATGTGAGGAACTTTTTTGGAGAATAACTTTCTTATTAATCACTCTTGAAAATAATCTTCCAAGTTCACACCTTGCACTACAGGGATTCCATCTAGGGATTCTCTTACAGATAGCTTTTATATATCAGGAAGGATTGTGTACTTGAGGCAGTAATGCAGATAAACCTGGTAGGAGATGATTCTTTCACTCTGTAATTACTTCCCATATCACTGCCTGTTGCAAAGAGGAACTCTGGAGGTAAAAAAAAAAGAAAAATATTTATGACTAAAAGAAAATTTTATCAAATTCAGGGAATGAAGCATTACTTGAAATGAATCCCAATGTTATTGTTCAGTGTAATTTTTGTGCTTTGTTATTAAACACATTTGTGATTTATAAAATAAGAAAAATTAAAAAAATAATTTTGATAATATCTGATAATGTTCTCATATATCCTAGTGGATGTATGTTTTTCCTCTAGGTGTACTGAAAATCAGAATCCTATGTTCTTTATGAAAATCAAGGACAGAATTCTTTGAGTGTAAAGAGT
>SJYC01141440.1:0-26928 GCA_006408675.1 Madoqua kirkii | reverse complement strand
CCCCCCCCCCCGCCCCCACAGAAATAAAATCTGTCACTGCTTCAGCTTTTTTCATATTCTATTTGCCATAAAGTGATGGAACCAGATGCCATGATTTTAGTTTTCTGAATGTTGACTTGTAAGCCAGCTTTTCACTCTTCTCTTTCACCTTCATCCAGAGGCTCTGTAGTTCCTCTTTACTTTCTGCCATTAGAGTGTATCATCTGCATATGTGAGGTTATTGACATTTTTCTTGTCAGTCTTGATTCCAGTTTGCAATTAATCTATTCTGGCATTTCACATGCCAGATGTACACATGCCAGTACATTCTGATATACTCTGAATATAAGTTAAATAAGCAGAGTAACAATATACAGGATTGTCTTTCTGCTTTCCCAGTTTTGAACCAGTCCTTTTTTCCACGTCTAGTTCTAATTGCTGCTTCTTGTCCTGCATACAGGTTTTTCAGGAGACAGGTAAGGTGGTATGATATTCCCAAAGGCTTTTTTGAAATCAATGAAGGAAAAGTAGATATTTTTCTGGAATCCCCTTGCTTTCTCTGTGATCCAGTGAGTTTTGACAATTTGCTCTCTGGTTCTTCTGCCTTTTCTAAATCCAGTTTGTACATCCAGAAGTTCTCAGTTCATTGTTGAAGCCGTGCTTGAAGTGTTTTGAGCATAACCTTACTAATATGTTAAATGAACACAATTGCACGGTAGTTTGAACATTCTCTGGCATTGCCCTTTTTTGGAATTGGATTGAAAACTGACCTTTTCCAGTCCTGTGGCCACTGCTGAGTTTTCCAAATTTGCTGGCATATTGAGTGCAGCACTTTCACAGCATCATATTTTAGGATTTGAAATAGCTCAGCTGAAATTCCATCACCTCCACTAGCTTTGTTCCTTGTAATGCTTCCTAAGGTCCAGTTGACTTCTTACTCCAGGATCCCTGGATCTAGGTGAGTGACCACACCATCATGGTTAATCCGAGTCATTAAGACCTTTTATATATAGTTCTTCTGTGTATTCTTGCCACCTCTTCTTAATATCTTCTGCTTCTGTTAGGTCCTTACCATTTCTGTCCATTCTCATGCCCATCCTTCTGTGAAATGTTCCCTTGGTATCTCCTGTTTTCTTGAAGAGATCTCTAGTCTTTCCCAGTCTATTGTTTTCCTCTATTTCTTTGCATTGTTCATTTAAAAAATATCTTCTAATCTCTCTTTGCTATTCCTGGAACTCTTCATTCAGTTGGTTATATCTTTCCCTTTCTCCTTTGCTTTTAGCTTCTCTTCTTTCCTCAACTATTTGTGAAACCTTCTCATACAACCACTTTGCCTTATTTAGTGCAGTAACTTTCTCTAATCCTGTGCCACAAGATACAGAAAAATCATACTTCCTCATTTTAAAAATGAAAGAGCTAAAATCAAAGTTTAAAAGTCTGCTGAATATCATAAAGCTTCTGGATTCAAATAAGCTAAGCACTCTAACATCTAGTTTAATGCATTTATACTTGTCTTTCTTTTGTTTTAGTAGACTTTCACATATATTAGACAAAACAGCTAGTTTTACCACTTCCTTTCCTAGGTCAACATTTAATTCTGTCTATAATTATAAACATTTTAGAAATTTCTTATTAAGAAAACAACAAGCACTTGCCCTCATTTATCTCTTCTGTAATTTACTCTGGCTGTATGTGGACTAGTCTATTGGCCTTTGCTTCAGTGAACACTTATTGAGTGTTGCTGGTGTGTAACACATGAGCTTTGGAACTGGCAGGGTACAACAATAAAAACAATCTAACCCTAAGAGTGTTTTGTCTAAGTTATAGATTTGTCATTGTGCGCTTAGGACCACCTTACCTCCCCCACTCAGTCTTCACAACAACTCTATGCACAAAGGAATATTATTACTATATTATTATTATTTTACATCATAAGTGAGGAGCCTGGGGTATAAAGAAGTGAGTCTCATGCCCAAGGTGGCATATTCATTAAACAACAGAGATAGTATTCTGGCTCTCCAGGGGGTGCTAGTGGTAAAAAATCTGCCTGCCAGTGCAGGAGACACAAGAGATGCAGGTTTGATCCCTGGGTCAGGAAGATCCCCTGGAGTAAGGACTGACAACCCAGTCAGCTATTCTGGAAGATTTCATGAACAGAGGAACCTGCCAGCCTACATTCCATGGGGCCACAAAGAGTAAGATGTGACTGAGTGTGTGCGTACACACATACTCACACACACACAGTCAGTATTCACATCCAGGGAGTCAGAAATTAAGTGAAATAACCATTAAGTAAATTTTCTCCCCTGTTGTGGCCCAGCCACTGCCATCAAGTTTCTGGGAGCAATATGAAAACAAGCTTTGTACTAATTATTTCAAAGGAAAAATTCTGTCATCATAAAGGAAAGGTTAAACAAAATTCCTTGGAGATATAAGGACACTGGTGGGAATAATTGATTTCCTGTGCCATATCATTTCAACCTACACATCTTCATTATATATTTTACTGTAAAAGGTTTCCCCCTCTTAGGGTGAAGGGAGGATAATTTAAATTACACCTTAATTTCTATAGCAGAATTGGTTTGCACATCAAGCAAACACAAACAATCTTGTTGTTTCTATTAACAACTGTTTGGTTCCTTTGAGCCTCTTCTCCACAGCAAGACTTTTACTTTCAAAACATTTCAAGGCACCTAGTGTTACGAATTTGCAAATTACATACAATTTTTTCATGGATATCATATATTATTATGACAAGGAATGACTATATTTTCAAATCATGTGCTCCTGTAGTAGCTCATATAGTAAGAGTACCTTATAATTTTATTATTAATTCTATTTTATTTGACTGTACCGGGTCTTAGGTGCAGCAAGTGGGATCTAGTTCCCCGACCAGGAACTGAAAGCAGGCTCCTTGAACTGGGAATGGAGAGTCTTAGCCACTGGACAAGTCCCAGCAGTACCTGGTAAAGTGTGTCTTCACTTTTTTCACAAATGAAAAGCTAGAACAATAGAGGTTGTAAATGTATATCTACATAGCCCCTGCCTTCTTAGGAACCACTTTGTTCATTTGTCTGTTACAGTGCTTTCTGATGATCTGTTTGGTATATTGTGTCCCCATCTCTCCCTAAATGTGTGCTCCTCAGAGGAAGATTACCAGCTCTTCATATGAATACTTCTAAGATGGACCTCCCTCTATATGTGGAGTATAGGAGAGAGTCAAACACTAGAGTAGCAAATAGCATAGATTCTTCTAATAAGTTTTGATGAGTAGCAAAAACAATGTAGAAAGACTCAGCACAACTCTTTTCATAGTTGACGTGAGATATTGCTTTTTCTATGTAGTTGATTTCTTGGATATCTGTTTCCACTGGAAGAGATTTCACTGTCTCAAAAGTTTGGAATTGACCAGAGACTGCCCTGGTTTATTTTGAGGGTTATTTTATGCAAAAATACAACCTTTGTTATTAAAAAGACTAATATCTCAGGATGATAGTACTTAAAAACTTGGGTTTCAGAAATAAGAAAATCTGTTAAAAAAAAAATTCAAGGAACCAACAAATACTTGCCAAATATAAACTTTGCCAACTCAGGACATCATAGACAGCAGCAGCAACAGTAGCAGGGACAGTTTATGTTTTGGCTGAACTTCACAGAAGAAAGGAGAAGGCAATGGCAACCCATTCCAGTACTCTTGCCTGGAAAATCCCATGGACGGAGGAGCCTGGTGGGCTGCAGTCCATGGGATCGCTAGGAGTCGGACACGACTGAGCAACTTCACTTTCACTTTTCATTTTCATGCATTGGAGAAGGAAATGGCAACCCACTCCAATATTCTTGCCCGGAGAATCCCAGGGACAGGGGACCCTAGTGGTCTGCCATGTATGGGTGGAGTCGCACAGAGTCGAACACGACCGGAGTGACTTAGCAGCAGCAGCAGCAGCACAGAAAAAAAGTATGTTTTAATATTAATATATAAGAAATAGATTATTTTTAAGAATAAAGGGCAGTTCTGTAAATTGAACAAACAGTATGAAACACATATCTTATTGTTCTCATTCTCCTCTGACCCCCAGACTGGCACTGATCCCCAGACTGGCATTTCAACATAACTGAATTAAGATTGAAAGACATTACAAAGAATAAATATTGAGATTTAACTTTACAAACATGTTTCCTTCTGTGTCGGTTCTGTGCACCTTTCAGGAACCTGGTCTTCATCTGATGTCTCTGCTCTTTCACAGCAGAGCAATGAGGGGGCATCATTTGCATTCTTTCTCACGGTGGTAGAGCATTCACCTTCCAACCTCCCAGAAACCCCCAAAGGTCATCAAATTGTACCAGTCTTGCCTCTCTCCAATATTGTCTACACGGGCACAGGGTCCTTCTTCCTTTTTGCATCTTAATGTTAATTCTGAGCACTTCATCATTCTCTCCACAACTATAATACATATAGCTATACATATACATATATGTATATAAAACATTTAAAGTTGTGAACACTTGCTTTGTTAAATACTGAATCATGTGCTTTAGCAATACTAACCCTAATAATCATCATACTAGCTCTTTGTTGAAGGTAAAATTGTCCCCATGTCACAGCTGAAAATACTGAGGCCTGGGCCAGTTATAAAGTTGGGGAAAGCCTGAATTCAATTCTAGGACAACTGGATCCAGAGTCTGTGCTCTTGACCATGCACTAATATGCCTCACAGTTTCTAGAAATTCTCTCCTTCTAGAATATCACCTCCATTCTGCCTCTGTCCTTCCTTACGACTTGTAATTTACAAGATACAATCTTGTATTTGAAACCCCTAGGACTTGTAGAAATCAGACTCTTATTTTTTCACTTAAAAGGCCTATTCATTAACTATTTGGAATATACCAGTGGAGTGTGTGAAGCCCTTGTCATCGATGCATTATTTCCACATCAATACTCACATAGTCAAAACAATATTAATGTATCTGCATGAATATTCATATAGACTGATAAGAAATTAACACTAGAAATAGTCTCATGCAAGTGTTTGTCAACAAATTAATTAGACACAAACTTTCAATGTTATGGATTTTAGAATTTTAGAATATAGACCTGTACTAAAACTTAAAATCCCTCCAATTTGGGCATCAAATCACTGACACCAGTTTTTCCAGCTCACATGCTCTAGGAAGCCCACTGCATTCTAGCTTTCACCTCTTGCTTACAGGCATTCATTACTTACCCACCTTCAGTGGCAGCACCATCATTCTACTCAGTCCTTAGAAGTGAAGTTACAAATTGAAAGGAAAGATCTTGTACTTGTTTTATTATTTTTACTAATGGTTATTATATCTCTAACTTTACTATGCTATACTAACCTGTATTATGCTATATTATTAGTAATGTAATGTAGTAATTAATTGGTCATGTATGGATGTGAGAGTTTGACTGTGAAGAAGGCTGAGCGCTGAAGAATTGACGCTTTTGAACTGTAGTGTTGGAGAAGACTCTTGAGAGTCCCTTGGACTGCAAGGAGATCCAACCAATTCATTCTGAAAGAGATCAGCCCTGGGATTTCTTTGAAGGAATGATGCTAAAGCTGAAACTCCAGTACTCTGGCCACCTCATGCAAAGAGTTGACTCATTGGAAAAGACTCTGATGCTGTGAGGGACTGGGGGCAGGAGGAGAAGGGGACAACAAAGGATGAGATGGCTGGATGGCATCACTGACTCAATGGATGTGAGTCTGAGTGAACTCTGGGAGTTGGTGATGGACAGGGAGGCCTGGCGTGCTGCAATACATGGGGTTGCAAGGAGTCAGACATGACTGAGCAACTGAACTGAACTAAACTGAAACATAAGTTGTCTTCTCCTACCTTTCCTCTATTCAGACAGCTTTTATGGTGCGTATTATTACTCCCAAATCAGAGCTGAGCAATCTGATGCCAGGAGAGTTCAGGTAAGCTGTCCAAGATTGCATATCCAGGATTTACCCTTGGTACTTTCTGATTCAAACCCCTGTACAATCATTCTCTAGAGACATTGTCTTCCCAGCTTAGGAAGTGGGCTCCCCTTATAGCTTATAGAAAATTCATGTATTGTAGCACATCACTTTTTCAGAAATGACATAAAGAGTAGAAATCAAACTCAATGACAGTCAGCAGAATAACAAATTCTCTTCAAAATCATAGTGCAATTGATAACAAAGCTCTCGGAAGTACTAGAAGCTCTACTCACTGGTCTCATGCCAAACAGCTGTCTTCTCCAGCTCAGTTCCTCATCACCTCTCTGACCTTGGCTGACTTTTTGGTGGGTGGTGGTTCTGACACTCAGTACAGTGAGGAGAATGAAAGGAGATCCTGGTGGTCCAATGGTTAATACTCCGTGCTTCCAATGCCAGGACACAGAAGCAACATTACTGTCTATCTATAGATGACTGGATAAGGAAGATGTGGTTCATATACACGATGAACTACTGCACAAATTCGCTCATTTCACATGCTAGCAAGATAAAGCTCAAAAATCCTTCAAGCTAGGCTTTAATGGTACATTGGAAATTTGTAAAAGCCTCTTTTCCAAAGAAGACCTGATCTAGGGGGTTAGAACATGGACATATCTTTTGCAAAGGTTGAGGTGGGGGTAGCATGGAACCCACTGCAGAGGGGAATGGGAAGTCTTCTGTTTGTGAGTATCGCACAGAAGCAGGACTCAGGGGGTTTACACCCATTTCTCACATGGATGGAGAGACATTGCAATCTGCTTCCAGTGACAATACCCTAAGAAGACAATGATCTTTTCTCTGCCAGCGCTAACTGATAGAAGCTCAGAAAGCAAGTTGTGTCTAAATGCAAGAAATCGTACTTTTGGTGCTTTCACTTCAAGCTGCTGACAGTGTGTGTTCCTTTTTCTATTTGTTGGGATCCAGTGAAGATGCAAAGCAGATTCTTAACCGGAGAAAAAAGCCAAGTATTAACTGTCACTGCTCATACCCTCTTTTATCGTTGTAATAAAAATGCAAGAAAGTGTCCACAACAGAAGTGAGAATAGGGGAATAATATTTCAAGTCTAAGAAGAAAAAAACGTCTTTGGCTTTTTTTTTTTTTTGGTAGAAATGTAATGGGTGACCTAACTTAATGTAAGAAGTCATTTTGTAGAATAACTGTCTTAATAATCACTCTTGAAAATAATCTTCCAATTTCACACGTTGCTCTACAGGGATTCCATCTAGGGATTTTCCTATAGATGGCATTTATTTATCTAGAAGGACTGTGTGCTTTAGGCAGTAATGCAGATAAACCTAACAGGGGATGATGCCTTCAGTCTACAATTACTTCTCATACCACACCCTGTTGAAAAGAGGAACTCTGGAGGTAAAACATCTAAAAATATTTACGACTTAACCAAATTAAGGAAACTAAGCATTAGTCAAAATTCTACAGGGATTCCATCTAGGGATTTTCCTATAGATGGCATTTATTTATCTAGAAGGACTGTGTGCTTTAGGCAGTAATGCAGATAAACCTAACAGGGGATGATGCCTTCAGTCTACAATTACTTCTCATACCACACCCTGTTGAAAAGAGGAACTCTGGAGGTAAAACATCTAAAAATATTTACGACTTAACCAAATTAAGGAAACTAAGCATTAGTCAAAACTAACTCCTAGTGATCTTGGCCAATGTAATTTTTTGTATTTTATTTTGCTATTGAACACAAATGAGATTTATAGTAAAAAAAAATGGAAAATTGAAAAACAATAGTACTAATATGTGATAATTTCTTCAGGCATTGAAAATCTGTGGAAATCAAGGATGAACGGTTCTGGGAGCATGAATTTGTCCTCTGAATAAATGTAAGCCATTGGGTTGAGGAAGTTGAAGATATCTTTACCTTTCCCAAATAAAATGAATTTTTAAAAATCAAATAAGACTGTTCCTGAAGAGAAAGCAAATTTGCTTTTCCAGTTTAATTGGATAAGTCAATATGTTTCAGTCTTGCTGGGATGCTCACTTCCTGTTGCTTCTCCAAAATATTTATTTGACTCATAAATGTTAAATCCCTCTTTGTTATCTACAATGGAGCTCACTCTGTACCCCAATAATATAGAATAGTATAGGTTAGAATAGCCTATTACAGTTAGAGGTATAATAACCATTAGCAAAAACAATAAAGCAAGCCCAGCGTCTTTCCTTCCAGTTTGTAACTTCACTTCTAAGGCTGAGTACCATGATGGTGCAGACATTGAATGTGAGTGAGTAATGAATGCCTGCAAGCAAGAGGTGAAAGGTGGAATGTAGTTGACACGTTTCTCCTTCTGTTTCCTTTTTATTCCATTGACTGTTCCCTTTGTAACCTGAAAATGTCTTTTTCTTGATTTCTTTTCCTCTTTTCCTTACAAAGACTTTCACTCACTTCCAACTTGTCAAAAACTTCTCTCTGATGACTTTCACGGGGCTATTGTGTTTCTTTTGCAATATAAATTATCAAATTGGCCAAAATTAAAGAAGAGTTCATCAAACGTAAATACTAATATCTAAATAATCATAAATTTCATATTGATAATTTGAAAATTTTGAAATTCATTTGGTCATATATGGAGAGTTTGCCAGTAACTATCATATGAAATGCAGTGCTTGAAAGTGACTTGTTAAATTGGGGAAGAGAAATGGTACCTCAGTTTCAGTAGCATCACCTTTATACTTTACCTTCTTGGTGATGTGAACATCCTTGAGCATCTGATAGAAATATATTTCTTAACTAATGGTTGACACAGTGGTCATATTTTCTAGTTTCCTAAAGTCTGAGTACCACCTTATTCTGTCAGTTAATTATTTCCTCTTCAGGCCTTGATTACCTGGCATGCCTTTTCTAACAAGCTTACCTTTTCTTCACTTTCAAAAGTTTAGTTGTTCCATGTTCCCTGTTAATGCCGTGTATTCCTTGTCTGTCTTTGGACTCAGTTTACTTTCATTGTGAGCAGCTTTTTTTCTTGAATTCTGGTATTTCTGGATTTCCTAAAGGCCTCTAGCCCCACACATCAGCCATTTCAAACTCAATGCAATGTTCATATTTTACATTTAGTAGGATATTTTGTAACTGTGGGAAAAACTATGAACAAATGGTGAAATTACTGTAATAGTAGTTATCATTTTATGTAATAGTTTTTTTTATTCCATGAGGTTTTTTGTTTTGACTTCCAATGTTGACAGAGGGCAATTTCCTGTCATTTATTTCCTATAAACTCTTTTGAGTTTATACATTCCTAAAGGCCTCTAGCCCCACACATCAGCCATTTCAAACTCAATGCAATGTTCATATTTTACATTTAGTAGGATATTTTGTAACTGTGGGAAAAACTATGAACAAATGGTGAAATTACTGTAATAGTAGTTATCATTTTATGTAATAGTTTTTTTTATTCCATGAGGTTTTTTGTTTTGACTTCCAATGTTGACAGAGGGCAATTTCCTGTCATTTATTTCCTATAAACTCTTTTGAGTTTATACATTGTCCGTGATAAAAATGACACTGTCATTTATGTTATTAGGAAAAATGGATAATTTAGAAATGTTGATGTCGTATAAAATTTCTTGGAAAAGTCTTAAGTATTTTGCCTCATGTAGTTCCCAAAGCCAAAACTGTTTTCTTCCAGATATTAGAAGGCTAGAAGATGGCATAGTTTTTATAGTTTGGATTGGTGGAATCAGAACAGAAAATACACACTACATTTTTAAACTTAAAAATAAATAGAGCCATGACAAAGAAAAAAAGACAAACTTAGAAGGCATTGGTGGCACACATGATGAAGAAAATGTTAGTAACTTGAAAATGTAAAAGCTTGGATTTCTCTGATGGCCCAGTGGTTTAGACTCCATGCTTCCAATGTAGGGGATCAATTTCTGGTCTGGGAAGTTAAAAAAAATGTAAAAGCCTTTTACAAAATAGACAGAGACAAACATCCCACTAAATAAATATGCAATTTTACAGAGATGTGGCTAATAAATACATTAAAAGGTCAAGTGTGCAAACTGTCAAATAATGCTAAAAAATGTAATAGAGTTTCAGACTGTAAAATGGCAAACTTCTATGACTCAATATCTATTAATAATTAGAGTGTGGGAAATGAGCACTCTCATGAGAGCTGAGCATGCTTATATACATTTAAGGGAAATATAATTTAGTATTTTCTTTCTGAGAAGGATTAAGATATTTATGTAAAATTTCAAATTATGTATGTCACTTGACTCTATAATTCTGTTTCTGGCAAGTAATCCTAAGGAAAGAGTCAGGCAAGTAACCAAGCATGATAAAGATATTGATTGTATACCTCTCAATTACTAACTGGAGAAAAATGTAGATCAGTGTGGGATAAATTAAGTAAATATGGTCCACTTATGCAAAAGAATGTTACAAAGCCGATAAAAAGCACTAAAGTTCTGTATCAGTTCACATAAAAAGGCAACTACAATTTATTTTTTGACTCAAAACAAAACCAGAAAACTGTGACCCAGATTATAAGACAGCATATGCAATATGCCCCCCATATATATTTTATACATACCTCTATGTGCTTGTACAAGGTCTAACTTTATATATAATGGACAATGTGTGTGTACGAGGGATCTACTTTATAATTTATCTCTGCTGCTGCTGCTGCTGCTGCTAAGTCGCTTCAGTCATGTCCGACTCTGTGTGACCCCATAGACGACAGCCCTCCAGGCTCCACCGTCCCTGGGATTCTCCAGGCAAGAACATTGGAGTGGGTTGCCATTTCCTTCTCTATAGTTTCAATATTTGTGATGAAATAAATATATGAAAATAGATATTACCATACACTTCTCTATTCTTATTGATGCATTTGGGTTAGGTTTATGTGTTTATTTCTTTCATTTTAGGTGACTCTCTTTTCAGTATGAATCTCTGATATACTATCTTCTTACTGAATAAAATTAAACAGTAGCTACATGGGAAGAGTTAAGAGACCATATTTTAAAGTGATGTAAATATTTTAGGAGTTATATCTCACTGTTGTTAAAGTGCTTAAAACATTTGATTTCTTTGTAACAGTACTTTAAGATCCTCCAATTCTTCTCTTTAATATTAATTAGAAGCTGTATTCAGAAGCTATGGATGCTACCAAGAGTCATTCTTCTAACTTTTATTTGTGTTTCATTTCTGCTCTATATGTCAATTCTTGAAAAGTGATAAATAGTAATAGTAGATGCGTTGGGTATAAGATGGGAGAGATCTCATCTTCTAATACAGGAAAGAGTCTCTAGAGAATCACTGCACAGGGGTTTGAATCAGAAAGTGCTGAGGACAAATACTGGCTTTGTGACCTTGGACAACTTCCATAACCTCTTCCAGCTCCAGATTTTTCACCCCTAATATGGGAATAATATTACCTCCATATAGAGCTGTGTGATTTAGATAAGGTGGGGAAAGGACTCAACTTATAGTTGGAGTTGAGTTACTATATAGTAACCAGTAACATAGTATGGTAAAGTACTTGATAGTTGATAGATAATCATTAACAAAATAAAACAAGTGCAGAATCTTTTCTTCCAGCTTCAACGTTTAAGGAATGATTAGAATGATGGTTGCTGATATGTAAGGTGGGTGAGGAAGCAAGTGATGAAAGTAAAGTGAGAGAAAGTGAGAGGTAAAGTGACTAATAGCTGGCTTTCTAGAGCTAGTGAGGCTGAAAGGCAGGTATCAGGGATCATATACCCAAATTGGAGAGTTTCAGGTTTGGGCATAAGTCTGCATCCTGAAATCCCAAAAGCAAAAATATTGGAAGTTAGTGTCTGATTAATTTGGTGACAAACACTGACATGAAATTATTTCTAATGTTTATTTCTGACCAGCCTTTCTAAAGGTTCATGCTTTGGTGCGGAAATAATAGCGTTGATGACAAATGCTTCACAAACTTCACTAGTACATTCAAAATATTTGACGGATGTGCCTTTTTCAATTAAAAAACAATTTTAATTTCCAGAAGTCCCAAGGGTTTCAAATAAGATTGTAGCTTGCAGATTATAAGTCCTAGGTTACAACTGAGGTAGCGTGGTGGTGATATCCTGAAAGGAAAGGATGTTATGGAGGCAGCTTTAGCATGTGGACAGAACACAGAGTCCACTCTGTCTGCCTAGGACTGTCTCCAGACTCTCCCCAACTGTGTAACCTCCTATGCCTTAGTATTCTCAGCTGTGAAATGGGGATAATAATACTAGCTTCATTGGAGGCTTCCTGTGATGACTATTGAGATAAACATTTCTAGAGCACATGGTATAGTACTTAACATAGCAAGTGTTTATGTTTTAAATATAATAAATACTGAGAGTAGAACTAGAGAGAATGACAGAGTTCTGGGTATTAAAATTAAGGAGCAAAAATAGAAAGAAGGATGTATTGACAGTATTGGAGAGAGGCAAGACAGGTACAGCGTAATGACCTTGGGGGGACTGGGGAGGATGAAGGGTGAATGCTCCACCATCATGAGGAATACAGAGAATGCCACTTCATTTGCTCTGCCACCAAAGAGCAGAGTCCTCAGGTGAAGACCAGGTTCCTAAAAGTTACAGAGAACCTGCATAGAAGGAAATATGTTTGTAAAGTGATATCTCAGTACTTACTCTTTGTAATACTGTCTTTTAATGTTAATTCAGTTATGTTGAAATGTCAGTCTGGGAATCAGTGCTGAACTATGGCAAACTTTTCATTGGTCAGAAGGAAAAAAATGAGGGAAAAAAAAGAGCAATGAGGACGTGTCTCATATGGAAAATTTATTCAATTTACAAGACTGTTGTTTCTTCTTAGATTATGTTGTTCTTAATTTTTATTATTAAAACACTTTTATAAAATTATGGGAAAGGGCATGAACATTGTTCCCACAGTTATTATTGCTATTTATCTTTATTTGGCAAGTTAAAATTGGGTAATTATCTATTGGTTCCCCTAACTTTTATCAATTTTTTTATTTCTGAAGCCCAAGTTCCCAGGAACCAGTTTCCTAACATTAGTATGTTTTATAGCAAAGGTGGTGTTTTCAGCAGGTAAGCCTTTTATTATGCCCTTCAGACAAACCAGGGCAACGCTGGTCAATTCCAAACATTACACTCAGTGGAGTAACAATGAGTAGTAATAAACTTGACATACTCCAAGGGAAGGAGAAGGCCAAGAAACCAGCTGAATAGAAAAAGCAATGTGAAACATATACTATAAAAAGGCAAGAATTGTCCTGCATTTTTCAGCATTTTTTTTTTTTTTTTGCTACAACTCTGAAGTCTCTTGATGAAAGTGAAAGAAGAGAGTGAAAAAGTTGGCTTAAAGCTCAACATTCAGAAAACGAAAATCATGGCATCCCATCACTTCATGGCAAATAAATGGAGAAACAGTAGAAACTGGCTGACTATTTTTCTGGGCTCCAAAGTCACTGTGGATGGTGACTGCAGCCATGAAATTAAAAGACACTTGCTCCTTGGAATGAAAGTTATGACCAGCCTAGATAGCATATTCAAAAGCAGACATTACTTTGCCAACAAATGTCTGTCTGGTAAAGGCTACGGTTTTTCCAGTGGTCATGTATGGATGTGAGAGTTGGACTATAAAGAAAGCTGAGTGCAGAAGAATTGATGTTTTTGAACTGTGGTGCTGGAGAAGACTCTTGAGAGTCCCTTAGACTGCAAGGAGATCCACCCAGTCCATCCTAATGGAGATCAGTCCTGGGCATTCATTGGAAGGACTGATACTGAAGCTGAAACTCCAATACTTTGGCCACCTCATGAGAAGAGCTGACTCATTTGAAAAGACCCTAATGCTGGGAAAGATTGAGGGCAGGAGAAGGGGATGACAGAGGATGAGATGGTTGGATGGCATCACCGACACAATGGACTGCCGGGAGCAAGTGTGAGGAATCCCACCTGTGACAGTGTCATGTGGAAGGAAGTCTGGCATATGCATGGCGTGATCAAACTTCATGGGTTCCCCATGGCATTTCCTGAGCATCCACCCCTCCCAAAAAATAAGAATCTGCCAGCCTCTGCATTCTGCTTTCCCACTCTTCTGATATTCTCTGGGAAAAAGTCATCTCAAGGCTTTAGTCTTCTGCATTTGAAAGGGTGTTTCAATCCAAAAACCCCTCTGATGGCTTTCTAGCCCTGCACATATGATTGTTTGAGGCCTCCTGACTGCGGGAGGCACAGGAAGCTTAAAACATCCTAGGAATGTAGGGGCTTCTTAGGAGTCAAAATCATTAGAATAGGACTGATTCATTTGTTGAGTCAATAGAAAGAAAGTGAAGTCACTCAGTCCTGTCCGACTCTTTGCGACCCCGTGGACTGTAGCCCACCAGCCTCCTCGATCCATGGGATTCTCCAGGCAAGAATACTGGAGTGGGTTGCCATTTCCTTCTCCAGGGGATCTTCCAGACCCAGGGATCGAACCCAGGTCTTCCGTATTGCGGGCAGACGCTTTAACCTCTGAGCCACCAGGGAATCCTTGCTGCCAAATTTTTGTATCTTTTATTTGTTGATATAGTTGGTATATAGAAAAACCAAGTAGCAACATTAGATCTTTGAGTTAAGTACCTTCTTTGTTATAACCCACTGTGACTTTGTTCTACAGAGATGTAACTTTAGTGCTTTAAGGAGATGCAGATTAAAGAAAAACACTTCAGGGGAAACAAGATTAACATTCATTAAGAAAGAGAGCCAAAAAAGTGTTAGCAAGCCTCCTGGTCAGAAGATAATGTAAATCACCTGAGACCTTTTGTATTCAAGAAGATATACAGAAAGGGTCAGGACTGCTGCCCCTGCATAACTCTGCATATTCCATTATGTACAATTTGGGGTATATAAGCTGATTTTGAAAAATAGATTTTGGAGTCTTGCACCGATGCTGGGCTTCCCCAAGTCGTTCTTTTCTCCCCTTTAACGGCTGAATTCCCTTGGAACGTCGAGGCTCATCGTGTCTACTTACTTGTCCGGGCCCCTAGGATCCGTAAGAAAGAGAGCCCAAGGCGGGGCACTCTCCCATATTCAAACGGGAGCAGGTGGCCCAACGTAGAGTTCCTTTATTGGCTTTCCATGTAACCAAGTTATTCAACCTCTTTTCTCTGCTAAATTTCCTACTATACTATTTCTTCCTGATCTAATCTTATATTAATAAATAAATACGTCTTTCCTCGCCAACGCCATCCCCACTTCGAATTCCCTGGATCCACCGGGGCTGGACCCCAGCAATGGACGTAGGTTTGTGTGGACTCCGGGAGTTGGTGATGGACAGGGAGGCCCAGCGTGCTGTAGTTCATGGGGACGCAAAGAGTTGGACATGACTGGGCGACTGAACTGAAGTATATTACAGGAATCTAGGTTCTTTTACACGTTCATCTTTGGGGTTAGCCCCTAAAGAGAATTTGAGTCATGTTGAGATGAGATGTAAATTGAAGGCTCTTCCTAAAACCTTCATAAGACCATCTTAAGTAAATGCATTTGCATCAGATAAAGAGCAAGATTAGGCAGCAGTCACGTTTCTCAGGTGGTTATAGACTGACACTAGGCAGCACCTGGAGTCGAACTTTAGTTGTCTCGCATCATCTACAGTTTTCAGTCTCATATCTGTATTGGACCTTTGTTTACAGATTTTAAACTTCTCTAAGGCATTCCTCAAATTAAAGTCTGTTTAATAAACAAATTCCCCATTGGCTAAGAATGTGAGATATTTCTCAGTTATGATGAAAGTGGGAGAAAGATGCATTAATGATGCTCTGTGGTCTTTCCAGTGCCCAAACTCAGAAGCTTGCTAATGAGAAGGGGAGAGACATATTTTGTACTCTTGTCTCTTTGGATTAGAGTTAAGAGGTAACCAAACACAAAACAGGGTCAGAGTGTTAAACTATAAATAAACAGCCCTTAGCACTGGCCACTTTGATCAATATATCTAATTTACAGTCTAAGCAATTCTTCAAGTTGGTGCCTAACTGAATCAGTTCTTACCTTGATTCACCATACAATCCACCTGTATTTAACAAGTATTTCTTAGAAATGTGTATAACTGCTTATGGAATATTTTGGGGGTGAGAAAAGGCACAAAATTACATTCTTTCCCATCATAGCCCAGTGTGCTCTAACATATCTTCTTTTTTATCCCTTCATTGGATTTCAGGCAGACCCCAGAGCTGTCCAGTCACTCTGAGTGTTAAAAATTTCCATTTTGATCTACACTAATTTAAAACCATGATCTGTATCAAATCGAGTATCTGCATTCTCACTGAACCCAGACTAGCCAAGCCTAAGTTTAAAACTCTGGATTTTAGGGAAACAGCATGTCTGGTCATTTATTCCTTATCCCGCCCTCCTTTTCTGCTCTATCTCATAGAAAGAAGAGAGTAGAAGAAAAAGAGCACAATCATTCTGTGCCCAATTTGGTTCCTTGTAACCTTCATTTAGTGGTCATGACCTCTGTGTATGAGCTTTCTAACAGTGTTCCACTCCTGCATCGCATATCTGGGGGCTGTAGGCATCCCTGCAGGAGGCATTCCCACCCGAGGTCCCTCATTCTTGTGATCAGTGCTGGTTTGGCCTTTCTCAGCATCCTCCTTAAGTCCTGTGGGATGTGTCACAGATGCCTGACACACCCTGAAGTGGGAGGCCTGAGGAAGGGCCAAACCAGCCTGGCTTCCACTAGTCTCCAGACCTCATGAAACATGCATCTGTGGCACCTGAATCATTGACAGTATGGTCTTCTCTCCCCACTGGCCCATTTCTCCTCCCAGCCATCTCTCTCCATTTCTACTTTCCTCTGCTTAACATGGCTTCCCAGGTGGTGCTAGTGGTGAAGAACTCACCTGCCAATGCAGGAGATGTAAGAGACTCAGGTTCAATCCCTGGGTGGGAAAAACCCTTGGAGGAGGGCATGACAACCCACTCCAATATTCTTGCCTGGAGAATCCCACAGACAGACGAGACTGGTGGGCTACAGTCTATAGGGTCGCAAAGAGTTGGACACAACTGAGGCGACTTAGCATGCACACGGTGCTTAACACAAACACAGAGCAAGTCAGCAAGCAATTGAAGAAGCAGATTTAAAGAGGCAATCAAGAGTGAATCATCTTGCCAGTACCTTGTTCACTGGAGTAGTTTCCTGAACAAAGGACCCCAGGAGAAAGGTCTGCCTGGAGAGATTCTAAGGAGAAGTCAAGAGAGGTCATCTGGGGAGTTCACCCTACATTAGGGACCTGAACAGTGGGTGGATTCCCCCAAAAGAAGTTACATGTATACCTCATCACTGAGCCTACGGATGGGCTTGTGCCACAATCAAGACATAGGTCATTGGCACCCTGACACTACAAGGCATGAGAACACAGCTTTCATCTCTTTATTAATACTCTTTTCGTTCTTGTTCCAGCCTGGAGGGTGGTTGGGGCTCCAAGCAGAAACTGGGAGTGAAAGGAAGAGGCTTAGGCCTGGATGGCACTGACTGGGGTAGGAAAGATAAGATTACTTAACTGGATGTGATTTTAAACCTTTACTGTGAAGTATAAAGACCTTATCATGACTTCATAAATTTTGGAAATTGAATGGAAAATGGTAATACCTTCCCAGAATGTTCTTAAAATGTGGGGAAGGGAGAATTAATAGAGTAGATTTGCCTGTTCTAGGAGATAAATGGTAAAGCTGTTTTATGTTTGAGATGCACCAAGTTCAGACTATCCCAAATCTAGTGACATACTCGATGGGCCAGACTTCCTAATCAGGCTAGAAGGAAGGATGAAGTTAATGACTAGAGTTCTGTTCTTTCATGCTTTTCCTGAATACTTTGAAAACTTCTTCCCATCATCTCATTATACATTTTCAGAAATCTCATGTGTTTCTTAGAAAGTAAATAATAATTATTTAAACAATCACTTGGTACTTCTGAGTACATTCTTAATTTTCCCCTATTTAAGTTTTCATCATCAGAAGTAAATTTACTGTTGATGAAGTGCTCTTCAAAAAGTGACCATTTGATTTCTGGGTCAGTATTTAGGGCTGACATTTCAAAACATTAAAAAGTCAATCTGCTAAGACATGAGCCATGACTGGTCAGAAAGGATGCTCTTTTGAGAGGTAGTTAATTTGTGGAGATGCCCACCTTTGCTTTCATTGATCTTTCATTGTTGGATCATGTCAAGGCTTGAAAGGTGTAGGAGGCTCAGGTCAACAGATATTTACCAATAGTATTTAAGCATTTCATCATTTTCACAATGGAATGCTTGAATTGGTACATACCATTTGAAGATTAGACCTGTCAAGATAAGTGAGCCAATAATTGACTTACTTCTGAAATCCCAGTAAGATGCCCTAAAGTGTATCTCTGAAAGATAAAAATGAGACAGGGTCAAACAGATGGAAAACCCTAGGTACAGAGAATACAACCCACATTAAACCCAGTGAAAAATTATAAGAAAGGTAAGAGAAATATTCTCTCCATAGAACCTGGGAGAAATTCTTAATCCCAGAAAAAAGCAATTGAAGAATGAGCACAAGAAAATAAAAATGATCCTAGAGAAATTTTTCTCTGGGCTAAAGAATCTAAACTCCAGATGTAAATGTCTACCAACTACAAAGAGAAAAAACAAAACAAAAAAATAGAGGCTCTAAATATAAACAAATATAAAGAGAAGTTCTTAAAAGTTCCTAGGAATGAAGGCCAGAGAGAACTAGTCTATGAAAATGGAATGAACACTGTACTGGGACCAAGCTTCTCATCAGCACACTAGATCCACGAAGACAATGGAGTTATGTTTTTGAAGTTGCAAGATAATTTATTTTTGGAAACATAACTCATGAAAATTAAAACTATAATTGAAATCCTATAAAATTTTTAAAATTTTTTTTGGAATTGTTGTTGTTCAGTTGCTAAGTCATGCCCAACTCTTTATGACCCCAGGGACTGCAGCACGCCAGACTTCTCTGTCCTTCATTGTTTCCCAGAGTCTGCCCAAATTCATGTCCAATGAATCGGTGATGCCATCCAAGCATCTCATCTTCTGTCACCCTCTTCTCCTTCTGCCTCAAATAAGAAGTAATATATAATGGATAATTATATATAGTATACATTTCTATATACTATAATATACAATATGGTGGCTCAGATAGTAACGGAGGAGACCCAGGTTCAGTCCTGGGTCAGGAATATCACCTGGAGATGGAAACGGCCACCCACTCCTGTATTCTTGCCTGGAGAATTGCATGGGCAGAGGAGCCTAGTGGGTTACAGTCCTTGGGGTTGCAAAGCGTCAGACACAACTGACTGACTAACATGTTCACTGGCCAAGCCCCCTTCTGTGAATTCAAGAGACTCTGGCTATCTTGCTCAAGTACTTAAGTTGTGACCTGCATCTAGAAAAGGATTATTCAAACCAAACTTCAGTCAATGGGTGAGATGAATAAACAAATTGTGCTCAGTTCACACAGTGAAATGCTACTCCATCACAAAGAAAAAAGATAAAATACTGATTCATGCTTTGACATGGATTATTCTCCAAATTACTATATGGAGTTAAATAATTCAAACAAAAATGAGTATATATAATGGATAGCTGTATTTATATAAGATGCTAGAAGTACAAACTAATATAGAGTGACATAAAGCTGATCAGTGGCTGCCTGGAGATGCAAGAGGGTTGAGTGTGCAGGGATGAGCAGGAAGGACATTACAAAGAACATGAAGAAACTTTGAGGAGATAGGTATGTTCAGTCTTGATTTTGGTGATGACTTTACAGATGTCTACAAATGTCAAAGCTTATCAAATTATATAGTTTAAATATGTTCAATTTATATGTCCATTATGGAAAATATTAAATTAAGAGCTTCTCTGTTAAAAAATTTAAACATGGGGAGTTCCCTGGTGGTCCAGTGGTTAGGAGTCAATGCTTCACTTCCATGGCCTGTGTTCAAAACCTGATGGGCTGAGATTCTTCCGTAAGCCATGCAGTGCAGCCAAGAAAAAATTTTAATTACTTAATTATTTTAAAGTGATGGTTCAGAACAGATCATCTCAATGTCACCTTCAGTTTTATTATTTTGTACATTTATCACAGCAGAATAACAATTGAATGGCCAAGAAACTGATCAGCTTGATTTTCTTGGTGTGCGAATTTTTCTGTCTCTGATTTCATCTCCAAATGTCTGACAGAGAGAGTGCTCTTTCCAGAGGTACATCCCAATAACCACAAAATAAGTGTGAAGTATCTATAATTTGCATATCACAATAACCACTAAGATGCATAAAGAATTGTTTCTCTTATATACTCACGCACATAAATGAGCAGAAGCTTGTGTTTTTAGAAAGAAAGATATGAAATATTTACCAAAATAGAACTACATGTTGATCTGGGAAAAAAAGAAATAAAATTAAATCATTTATTAAATATATGTGAAAAGTGACTTAAAAATGGAAAGACAAGTGTAAAAGTACTAAACTAGATGTTAGAAGTGCTTATTTGAATCCAGAAGCACTTTGTAGTTTTTCCTACTTTTAAAATGGCCGATATGACTTCTCTATAGCTTGTGGCAAAGGATTAAAGAAAGTTACTACATTGAAAGCACTAAATCAAAATAAATTGATGATTTTCAGTGTTGGAAGAGTTGTGTATAAACTAATACTAAGCAATCTAGGGTGCCTTTAAATTATCTGAATTATCTTTAATCATAAAATGAAGATGAGCATGTTTCATTCAAGCATAGTATATTATTCAGAAAAAATTCACTGTCTCAGGAAAGGCTTACCAGCTTGAAGCATTTGTTTAACAATAGAAATGATGTGCTAATATATTTCTGATTTATATCAATCAAGAAATTAAAGAAAAATAACAAGAATATTTTTAATATGTATTCATGCTTGCCCCAACGATATGATGCTCTGATTTTTTAATTTTGATGTCTGATTACAACAAACCAAAAGTTAGAAGAGAATCAAGCAATTAACTCACTCAGTGCATGGGACACACAGTACCCTTCAATCTTAAGACCTAGAACAAGTCTTCATGTCTGAAAAGCTGGTGAATGTTATACAAAGTGAATAGCTTAAATTATCCAATGTGAGTTGCTTAAATTAATTCAGTTTCAAATCTGTGGGTCACACAAAATGTGTTTACCAGCCTCTCTGCTGCTGCTGCTGCTAAGTCACTTCAGTCATGTCCGACTCTGTGTGACCTCATAGATGGCAGCCCACTCGGCTCCTCTGTCTCTGGGATTCTCCAGGCAAGAATACTGGAATGGGTTGCCATTTCTATCATCATTTATCTCCTTCATTTCACTTTTCTATTCTTTTGGGTGTTTTTTAATTTGGACATTTCATGTGAATCATTGAAAGCCCTTATAAATAATTTTGGTGCATTTAATCACTGTACTTTAATAAAATAAATGTTTAGAAAATAATATTTTTGGTACAATGCAAAAGTGAACAAATATTAAATTAATTTAAGATAAAGTACAATAATGAGTGACAGTCTTAAAACTCATGTTCTAAGCATATGTTAACTGGCAAAATTTCTGAACCAAAATGAAATTGTAGGAGTAGAGTTAACCAGTACAAAGAAGCTACTGAATAATCAAATACTATTAGTGACACCAATCACCTTTCCCATAGTAAAGAATTAAATGGATGTTATAGTCACTCTTTCTGGGTTGATTTTACCCGACTCTGAGATCATATTTCTGGGCCACAAATCTGAACACCTGACAGTGCGGAGTCACTACTTTGTCCTCCCTGAGCCAGGATGTCTCTGAATATTCCCCAGCTGCATGTACATTTTAATGGAAAAATATTAAAATCAACAAAATATAAAGAGAAGTAATAACCAAAGACTGAACTATTATAAAGCAATAAAAGGGAGGACTTAGAATAATAAAAACATAGTAGTTTTTTTTCCTTTTATTTATTTTTACATTTATTTATTTTAATTGGAGGTTAATTATTTTACAATATTGTATTGGTTTTGCCATACATCAACATGTACATTCTTTTTGGCTTCTCTGATATACAGTTGGTTCGATTCCTGGGTAGAGAAGATCCACTGGAGAAGGGATAGGCTACCCATTCCAGTATTCTTGGTCTTCCCTCATGGCTCAGCTGGTAAAGAATCCACCTGCAATGCGGGAGACCTGGGTTCAATCCCTGGGTTGGGAAGATCCTCTGGAGAAGGGAAAAGCTACCCACTCTGGTATTTTGACCTGGAGAGTTCCGTGCAGAGGTCCGTGGACTGTATAGGAGTGGCAAAGAGTCAAACATGACCAAACGACTTTCACTTTCTTTACGCATTCTTTTAAATTTTCTCAAGAATGCTACGAAGGAGAGGTTATTAACTAGAGATATACAGTGAAGTTCAAAGAGTGGAAGTAGCCCGAGATCGGTGTTAAATTGCCATGTTTCTGGCTCCAAGGTCATGCTGTTTCCATTACATACAGGGTTTTATGTTATATTTACCAAAGGATGATGAAACTAAATATTAGTGTTTGGGTCAAATTTGAAGCATAATTTTTATTTTACATTAGAAGATCTTAAACACATATGACTAAATTCTCTACCCAGCATGTGTTCACTGTGAATCTACTGTCAATTCCTCCATCTAAAATGTAGACTTACCCAGAAAACAAATTTACTGTTGAGGAATTCTCTCTCAAGACTTTGCCTGTGACAATGAGTTTGATGGCTTTTCGAAACCAAGGATAAAAGAACGCATAAATCAAGGGGTTCATAGCTGAGTTACAGTAAGCAATCCAAACCAATATTTCATAAACGTATGTGGGAGTGATGAAACCTAGGAAGGCGTCAATTATGGAATCCAGGAAGTAAGGCAGCCAGGATATCAGAAATGCTAGCACTGCGATGCCCAGCGTTTTTGCAGCTTTTCTCTCCCTCTTGGCCACTCTGCTTTGGTAGCTGTCTGAGCATCGCCCAGTCTTACTGCTCAGATTCTCAATTTTTCTAGCCTGTTGTTTAGCAATGAGGAAAACATTGGAGTAAAGAACTATCATCACAAGGGTGGGAATGAAGAATAAAATGAAATTCACTAATACCCAACTTTGATTCACTACAAATTGACAGCCTCCCACACAGGTGAGAGCACTTACTAGATCCTCCAGTCCAGCTGCATTTGCTCCTGTGCCAAGAAGGGAAAAAGATAAATAATCGAAAAGAGCCAGGAGAAGGCAATACACATGCTAGAAACAGACACAGTGAACCTAGTTGGATAGACCAGGGGATCAGTGATCGCAATATACCTGTCCAGGGAGATAAAGCACAAGTGGTAGATGGAAGCATAACAGAATGACCCATCAAAACAAGTGTGAAATTTACAGAAACTCTCCCCAAAGTACCAGCAGCTCTCCACGGACTTCACTGTGCTAAAGGGCATCACAGTCACTCCTACCAAGAAGTCTGCACAGGCCAGGGAGGCAATCAAGAAATTGGTTGGAGAACGCAGCTGCTTGAAGTGGAGAATGGAAATCATTACCAAGAGGTTTCCAAATACAGCCAGCACAGTGCCAAAGCTGAACACTATGTACAGGATGAGGCGGGGAGCTGATGAGTAGGTGGTTTTCACACAGGATCCATTCAGGTGCTCATAGCAGAGTTGTACAGCTGCAACAGTGGATGAGCTGCCGTTCATGGTGCTGCTGTACATAGCACGTAAACATCCGGAGAAGTTCCTCCCTTTTTCAACCAAGTAAAATAGAACAAAAGATCTTTGAACTGATTATTTCTGTTATAATTACCAAACATTATCATGTGACCTGTCATGTATTTACATTAGTTTTAATCTCTGAACATATTAAATAACTGTATATTGAATTTGAATTTATTTTACTTTTAGAATATAAAGTATTATTTTATACTTAAAATACTTTGTACTATGAAACAATATTCTAAATTGAATAATAATTTCAAATAAATCTGTGGCAAATTTGTACATAGTACTTTGTACTATGAAACAATATTCTAAATTGAATAATAATTTAATTTCAAATAAATCTGTTGCAAATTTTCTTTTCCCACAAAAGATGTCTTAACCTTACAGTTTAACAACAATCTCTTATTACCTGGCTGATGTTTGGGTGGGTATTCCTCTTTGTCAAAGTTAGCATGGTATGTATTGATTTGTTATTCATTCATTACTTTTAGGGAAGCCCATATAAAGCCAGTGGTAAAACTCCTGCCTGCCAATGCAGGAGATGCAAAGACGCAGGTTACCTTTTACTACTCACCTCCAAACTATCTAAAAAGTTAATGCCAAATCCCCCCAGGAAGCAAAGCCAAATCCCATGTCCAAAATCATCTACAGTGGAGCCCCTATGGTGCAAGGTGTGAAGAAGAAGAAATTTACACTTTTAATCTCCAATTAAAATTTATTGTTTGATGTAGAATAGCATGGATACAAAACCCAAGGAAAAAGAATGAACACTCTCACTCATAATGAAGCAGAAATCCTAAACAAAATAAAGTTAACAGCATATAAAGAGTTGATACATCTTAATTAGAGTCTATGCCAAGAATGGAAGTGTGCTTTAACAATTGAAAATCTGTTACTATAATTCACCATTTTAACAGATTAAAATTGTATGATCCAATGAAATACAAAATTCCATCTGGTATATTTCAAAATTTATTCATTGCTAAAAGGAAAACGTCTTAGCTAACTAAAAATATGATATCTTATTTGTCTGAAGAGGTCTACACAAAAAGGACCTATTGCACAGGATATACTGCAGAGAGATATTTCAGAAAATTCTTTTTAAGGTGAATAAAAAGTCAGAGACACTTCAGTAGGAGAAAATTTATGAGCTGTAAGGCATGCAAGATATCTGTAAATTAAAATGCATTCCAGTCATTCATGTATATTACATTTATATTTGCTATTTGTTGTATAGACCTGGCCAAGAAAATGAGAGTTATCAAAGGAATCGTTCATGCAAAGATGGACACAATAAAGGACAGAAATAGTAATGACCTAATAGAAGCAGAAGCGATTAAGAAGAGGTGGCAAGAATACACAGAAGAACTGTACAAAAAAGGTCTTAGAGACTCAGATAACCATGATGGTGCAGTCATTCATCTGGAGCCAGACATCCTGGAGTGTGAAGTCAGATGGGCCTTAGGAAGCATCACTATGAACAAAGCTAGTGGAGGTGATGGAATTCCAGCTGAACTATTTCATATCTTAAAATATGATGCTGTGAAAGTGCTATACTCAATAGGCCAGGAAATTTGGAAAACTCAACAGTGGCCACAGGACTGGAAAAGGTCAGTTTTCATTCCAGACCCAAAGAAGGACAAGGCCCAAAAGGTTCAAACTACCACACAATTGTGCTTATTTCACATGCTAGTAAGGTAATGCTCAAAGCTCTCCAAGCTAGGCTTCAACAGTGAACTGAGAACTTCCAAAGGTACAAGAGGGATTTAGAAAAGGCAGAGGAACCAGAGATCAAATTGCAGTCATCCGTTGGATCAGAGAAAAAGCAAAAGAATTCCAGAAAGCATCTGCTTCATTGATTTTGTGAAAGCATTTGATTGTGTGTATCACAAGAAACTGTGGTAAATTGTTCAAGAGATGGAAATACCAGACCACATTACCTGCCTCCTGAGAAGCATTGTATGAGAAGCCCTCCTTCAAGAAGCAACAATTAAAACTAGACATGAAACAATGGACTGGTTCAAAACTGGGAAAACAGTACATTAAGGCTGTATATTATCACCCTGTTTATTTAACTTCTATGCAGAGTATATCATGCAAAATGCTGGACTGGATAAAGTGCAAGCTGGAATCAAGATTGCCAGGAGAAATATCAATAACTTCAGATATGCAGATAATACCACCCTAGGGGCAGAAAGTGAAGACGAGGTGAAAGGTGAAAGAGAAGAATAAAATATCTGGCTTAAAACCAACATTCAAAAGACTAAGTTCATGGCCTCCAGTCCCATCACTTCATGGCAAATAGAGGGGAAAAAATGGAAACAGTGACAGACTTGATTTTCTTTAGATTCAGAATCACTGTGGATGGTATCTGCAGCCATGGAATTTAAAAATGCTTATTCCTGGGAAGAAAAGCTATGACAAAATTAGCATTTTAAAAGCAGAGATATTACTTTGCCAACAAAGGTCCATATAGTCAAAGCTATGGTTTTTCCAGTAGTCATGTATGGATGTGAGAGTTGGACCATAAAGAATGCTGAGCCTGAGGAATTTATGTTTTCAAATTGTGGTGCTGGAGAAGAATCTTGAGAATCCCTTGGACAGCAAGAAGATCAAACCAGTCAATTCTAAAGGAAATCAATCCTGAATATTCATTGAAAAGAATCAATGCTAAAGCTCCAATACTTTGGCCTCTTAATGCAAAGAGCTAACTTCTTGGAAAAGACTCTGATGCTGGGAAAGACTGAGGGCAGGAGAAGGGGGTGATAAGAGGATGAGATGGTTAGATAACACCACCAGTTCAATGGACAAGAGTCTGAGCAAACTCAGGGAGAGAGTGAGGGACTGTGTACCGCTCTCCATGGAGGTCACAAAGAGCTGGACATGACTTAGCGACTGAACAACAGCAGCAATAAAACAATGTTTATAAAATGTGATAATATTGGACCATTTTGTCTTTTACTGGACTCCAAAGAGATTGCTTCTAAATTTTCATCTCTCAGTGTGTGCTGAATTTCAGTGACAGACATATTTTTATCATTTTAAAGAAGGAAACAATGAGCAATCAAAACTTTGAATAGAACTCAGGCAAGATCAAAGAGTTTCATTCACATACTTAGTATTAACATGATCTGGTGTCTTTGTTACTTTTCTCTTGAGTAACAATATGATAGATTCACTCCTACCTACTAATGAGTTTTCCTGAAATCATTTTGCCAACTCTAATTTAGTCATCTAAGGCTAAGGAGGTTGTAATACGGTACCAACAAAAGCATTACACGCTCATGTAAT
>SJYC01141439.1:0-15537 GCA_006408675.1 Madoqua kirkii | reverse complement strand
TGGAATTTAAAAATGCTTATTCCTGGGAAGAAAAGCTATGACAAAATTAGCATTTTAAAAGCAGAGATATTACTTTGCCAACAAAGGTCCATATAGTCAAAGCTATGGTTTTTCCAGTAGTCATGTATGGATGTGAGAGTTGGACCATAAAGAATGCTGAGCCTGAGGAATTTATGTTTTCAAATTGTGGTGCTGGAGAAGAATCTTGAGAATCCCTTGGACAGCAAGAAGATCAAACCAGTCAATTCTAAAGGAAATCAATCCTGAATATTCATTGAAAAGAATCAATGCTAAAGCTCCAATACTTTGGCCTCTTAATGCAAAGAGCTAACTTCTTGGAAAAGACTCTGATGCTGGGAAAGATTGAGGGCAGGAGAAGGGGGTGATAAGAGGATGAGATGGTTAGATAACACCACCAGTTCAATGGACAAGAGTCTGAGCAAACTCAGGGAGAGAGTGAGGGACTGTGTACCGCTCTCCATGGAGGTCACAAAGAGCTGGACATGACTTAGCGACTGAACAACAGCAGCAATAAAACAATGTTTATAAAATGTGATAATATTGGACCATTTTGTCTTTTACTGGACTCCAAAGAGATTGCTTCTAAATTTTCATCTCTCAGTGTGTGCTGAATTTCAGTGACAGACATATTTTTATCATTTTAAAGAAGGAAACAATGAGCAATCAAAACTTTGAATAGAACTCAGGCAAGATCAAAGAGTTTCATTCACATACTTAGTATTAACATGATCTGGTGTCTTTGTTACTTTTCTCTTGAGTAACAATATGATAGATTCACTCCTACCTACTAATGAGTTTTCCTGAAATCATTTTGCCAACTCTAATTTAGTCATCTAAGGCTAAGGAGGTTGTAATACGGTACCAACAAAAGCATTACACGCTCATGTAATTAGAAAGACTTGATCAGCCAACCTGGATAGTCATATTTAGAAAAGACTATCCCAAAGTGATCTTCCCTGTAGCTCAGATGGTAAAGAATCTGCCTACAATGCAGGAGACCTGGGTTCGATCCCCAGGTCAGGAAGACACTGTGGAGAAGGGAATGGCAATCCACTCTCAGTGTTCTTGCCTGGAGAATCCAATGGACAGAGGAGCCTGGCAGGCTACAGTTCGTGGGGTTGCAAAGAGTCAGACACCACTGAGCGACTAACACTGCTACTGCTATCCTGGAGTGAATGCAAGAATCTGCTCTTTTGTTTTCCTTTTTCTTTTGTTGAGTTCCACATATTCACTACATGTTCAAAAGAAATTCATATTCAGAATTGTACTAGAGATTTGGTAGCATATGTAACAATAGAATATTTTTTCTACCCATAGGAAATATTTTAAAAATCTTTCATTTTCCTTTGATCTGACTATTAGAATTTAGTAAGAGTGTAATTCTGTGGGACATTTATTGAATGGAACTATTATCTGACTCTTTCACTTAATTTTTTCTATGTTCTCTATGCTCTAAAAGTAGGAATATGTCCTTTTTTAAAATCCGCTGCAGTTAATCTGATGTATTGAGGATGGTAAGTGATAACATGAAAATGCTCTTATTTTTATCATGCTACTGCTGTACTTGTCTTCTCTTTTTCCAGGCCCAGCCTTCCATTTATGGAAATTAATCCTACAGTCCCAAACTAATCTACCCTTCTATTTGCCTACACAAGTCCAAACATGCTTGGGGATTCCTCAAAAGTCCTTCCTACTGAAAAATACGGTTGTTTTAACAACTTTTAAACCCACAGGCCATGGGACCATATGTGGGTGAGAAGACAATGTTATAGGAATGGCCAAATCCCATGTGCCAGCCGTGTGGTGGCAACTCACCGTCTGCTCACAGGAGTTAGATCTGCAATATTCCTCTGAGTCTCAAAAAATATTTTTTAAAATGAATTGTCCATACTACCTACAAAATTATTTTCCTTGAGGAAAATACTAGATAAAATACAATTTTTTAATCCTTAGCTATCCTTGCACAGGTACTTAGTTAAGTGCAATTGCTCAGTTGTGTCCAACTCTTTGTGACCCCATGGACTGTAGCCGACCAGGCTCCTCTATCCATGGGATTTTCCAGGCAATAGTCCTGGAGTGGACTGCCATTTCCTTCTCTAGAGGATCTTCCCTCCCCAGGGATTGAACCCCGGTCTCCTGCATAGTAGAGAGATGCTTTACCTTCTGAGCCACTTATTTGTATATAATTAACTTTCAGTATTTGTTTGCAAACAATGAAAAGACTCAATGAAAACCAATGAGAAAAAATTACTTCAAATAAATGACGAGACAAAAAATCCAAAAGAAAAAGACCTACATACCACTACTTATACTACCATGGTTTCATTATACAAAATACGCTGGACTTCCTCAATGACTCAGCAGATAAAGAATCTGCCTGTAGTACAGGTGACACAGGCGACATGGGTAGGAGATTTATACATTGTTTATGCTTTTTCTAATATTAGGGTTTTTTGCAGCAAAAGCAAAGAATTTTTGATCCTACAACATCCTGGAGAAGTAAATACAGACTACACTTAGGTGAGAAAACTGCTGAGAAAAAAATGAGAATGTGAGTTACACGTTATTTGCAAGTGAGAGAAATTGATGCAGAAATGGTCCCTGCTAGTGATAATAAATAATTTTTTCACATGCAGATTTTATATTAGCTAACAATCATTGTATCAGATTTTTTGGTAAATTTTTTCCACAATTTCTACTTCTTTATAATGTCTGTAACTAATACCTGATTCCAAAGCAGTATTACTATTTCCACAATACTACAAGTGAACATTCTAAGATTCTTCCCAGCCGTTAAGCAGGAGGGGCTCACCTGCTGCTCCAAAAGCTCCAGGAAAATACAAAGGAGATAGAGTCACAGGAGAGCAGTAAATAAACAGACCCTTAGATAATGTCGTCAAGCCTGGACTGTCTGATATGGGCTGAATCAGGTCCTCTCACCCCCAATTCATATGTTGAATTCCTAACTCTCAGCATTTTGCAATATAACTATATTTGGAAACAAGATCTTTAAAAACTTAATTAAGCTAAAATGAGTTTTTAGTCCTATATAACTGGTATTCTTAGAAGAGTAGATTAGGATGCAGACTTACATGTAGCAAGGACCATACGAGGACACAGAAAGAAGACAGGCATCTGCAATCCAAGGAGAGGGGTCCTCTGAGCATACGAACTCTTGCTGACACATTGATCTTGGAATTCTAACCTCTACATTTCTAAGTGGGAGAAATCATTTCTGTCAATTGAGCCACCCCACCTGTGATATTTTGCTATGACAGCCCTAGAAAATGAAATATGTTGCAAAAGACTGAGAAAGAAGGACCATTGAAAGATAAATGAACGTTGAGCCCAAATGAGGAAATGATTACAGATTTGAAAATGAAAAATGAGATTCAGGATTCACAGAAATGAATATATAGTACATATAGTATACATATACATATAATATAACAAGTACATATAGTAAGGATGTGTATAAAGCAGCAAGACAGATGATACAAGTAAACCACTTTATCATTTATTACTTTGTTAAATCGCTTCAGTGGTGTCCAGCTCTTGCTGAGCCTATGAACTATAGCCCCTCAGGCTCCTCTGTCCATGGAATGCTCCAGGCAAGAATACTGGAGTGGGCTGCCAGGCCCTCCTCAAGGCCATGCCTTTATTACTTAGTGCAATGAATATCTTTATTGTATGATGAAAGCACCTGTCTGTGACTTTGCTCCTGGCTAATTTGAAAAATATATACATTTCCCCAATTTTGAAAGGCTTTATTCATTTTTGGTATCTAATTTTATCATAAATTCATAATTTTAAAAATAGTCCTAAGATTTTCAACTTAGTGCTTTCATTTACTCTGAAAATAAGCTAGTGGCTGATGAACTATCCTTAAAAAGTCCCCCACTTAAAATAGCTTTCAAGACTTTCCTAAACCAAGGGTAAAATAAAGCATAAATCAAAGTGTTCATGGCTGAGTTATAATAGGAACCCCAACAGCAAAGCTCATAAATATAGGGAGGGTTTATGAAACCCATGAAGGCAACAATTAGTATACCAATTGTATATGGTAACCATGAAATCATAAATGAAACTACTGTGACCCCTGCCCCCCACTCCCCAGTGTTTTAGCTGCTTTTCTCTCTCTCTTGGCCACTCTGGATTTGTAACTCTCTGATGCCGGAGTCCAGCCCTGGTGGATCCAGGGAATTTGAAGGGTGGACAGAGTCAGTGATTGATTTAGAGAGAGATAGATAAGGAAAGCATGTTGTAGATAAGAAAATAGAGGAGAGAAGAAAAGAGGCTGATGTTCCTTGGTTTATACAGAGAATCAATAAATTCTCAAGACAAGAGACTTGCACTGTCCACGTAAGGCCACAGGTGCCCTCCTGGTCTCCCGAGGGAGTGAAGGTGCAGGGCACCTTCCCGTTCTGGTCTTAGAAACCCAGGCAAATAAGTAGATGGCGGACCTCTGTATTCCAGATGGGAACTAGCCTGAAAGAGAGAGTAACAGGAGGAGAGAATGATTGACACAGGGATACCAAGCTGTTTTGGTGAGTGAGGCCCAAAAGCTTTATCATTTTTAAGGACTTTATATCTTTCCCACAAATGATGTTGTGTATATTATCTTCTGGCCTTGGAGGCCTTGTAAAACATTTTAAGACCCTCTTTTGATAAAGACTGCTCAACCAGAAAACTTATTTTCCCTTGAAGTTTTTTTTCTTTATATTTCTAATCTATGTCAGCCACAGAAAGTATCAAAGTTACATTTTCATGAAGCAATGCAGCTAGTTTCAACAAAGAAAGAACCAATTAGCTCAAAAGTCTGATGTGGTTAGTTTCAAGGCTACACTTGTTTTTCTTACATTCTAACTATGCTAACTAATGCACTCCCAGATGCACAGTGGATAAGAGAAATGGGAACTTAGCAACAAGCATTGGCTCAACAGTGAAATCTTACACCAGCACTACTCTAAATACTTTTAACTCTTTGAAAGACTTTATGTTTTAGGCTTCCCGTGCCTCTGACAGTTGAGGGGGCTGTAAATAATCACATGCGTAGTTGTAAAAGTCTGGGCAAGGCAAGTTAGAGAGCCATCACAGGAGTTTGAGCTGAAACTCCTTTCAAATGCAGAAGACTGAAGCCGTAAGTTAACTTTTTCCAGAGAGTGTCAGAAGAGTAGAAAAGCACAGTACAATAAAATCAGGCCGGCTCTGATTTTTTTTGGGGGGGGAGGGGGGGCGGTAGATGTTCAGGAAAACTCAGGGGGAACCCCTGAAGCCAGATCACGCCTTGGCGTTTTGTCGGGCTTCCTTCCTCATGACCTTTGCCATGGGCAGGATTCCTCATGCTGGCTCCCGGCACTCTGATTCTGCTTTGCTACCAGTATTTTCCATTTTTAGAGCTTGTTGTTTAGCTATTTAAAGAATCTTGCCATAAAGAACTATCATAACAACGGTAGGTATTGTTACACTCCGAGTCCAAGTCTCCGAATAGACTGAGAGAACAAGTCCATCACAGCAATGCAAAAGCAAGAAGGGAGTTTATTGCTAACTCGAGTTAGGGCACTCTGTCACATCCAACGCAGTGGAGTGAGGCAGACAGCCCCGAGCCCAGAATTACAGGAGTATTTATAGACTTAGAAGAAAGACAGTAAGTTGGCAAGGGCGGATTGGTTGCAAGGGGTTCTTGGCATCTGTTAATTGGCTTAATTTTGCATATACAGGCTCGCTTAAGGGGCTTTTCGTGTTATCTGGGCTAGTTCTAACCAGGCTACAGGGAATATGCTGACCGGCTGAGTCTCAAGGTCGGGGGCATGATGATCTCAGCTCCTTCTGGGCAGGGACCCAGCTTTTTCTGTGATTGCAGCTCTGGCTACTTTAGTCCCTGAAGCTTGTCATGGCTTCTGTCAGGTCTCAACGTTCCCCCCTGTCCTTTGGTCATATTAGAGGAATCTTCCTCTATTTTCTGGGGCACTATCTGGTATTGTTGCCTGAGTACAAACAGCTGGGCCATATTGATACGTTCTTTTATGAAGGTTATAAGCTTGTTAATAATACAGGGGCCAAAGGTAAGTATTAGTAGAAGCACCAGCAGGGGTTCCAGCAGTGTAGAAATTAAAGTCGTTAGCCAGGGGGACCACTGGAACCAGGACTCAAACCACCCTTATTTGTGCATAATTGCAGTTTTCTTCGCATCCCCAGTCCCTATAGGGAGGTATGGGTTTGGCAAATGAAAAGTTAAGTAGGTCCCAATTCCCTACTTCCCAGCTTCTAGGCCCGTCATTAGAAGTTACACAATCCCATGACTTACAATAGTAGTCCTGTGCCCCTCCCCCCTCCACAAGTCTTCCAATTTTGTCTTTGGTAGCCCGGACATACCCAGAATCCCTGATTACGAAGAAAACCCCTTGCCCAGGTTACACCTACCCCTGGCTTGAGGTCAAAGTACAAGTCCGGCCACCAAGTGTTTGGAGGATGTACTTCAGTGGTCGAGTTGAGCACCTCTCATGTCATTCCATTCTGTAGTTTCCAGGTGATCTTGACTGGCTGATGTGGGTTGGCGCTAGCAGCTCCTGAGTACAGAAGAGTAGTCATCAATAAGATGGTCAAGATGACTCGCCTGGTTCTCGTCGGCGGCTGAGCTTCAGCTTGAGGGGGTTTGAAGGGTGAGAGTTACCTCCCATTCTTCTCAGGCTTTCTCTTGTTCTTCTGGGGTGGCCCAATGCACGTGGTGGCAATGCACCCAAGGTCCAATACCGTCGACCTTTAGGACAGTGGGGGTGGTAAGGAGAACAACATAAGGACCCTTCCTCCCCTGGCTTGAGGTCAAAGTACAAGTCCGGCCACCAAGTGTTTGGAGGATGTACTTCAGTGGTCGAGTTGAGCACCTCTCATGTCATTCCATTCTGTAGTTTCCAGGTGATCTTGACTGGCTGATGTGGGTTGGCGCTAGCAGCTCCTGAGTACAGAAGAGTAGTCATCAATAAGATGGTCAAGATGACTCGCCTGGTTCTCGTCGGCGGCTGAGCTTCAGCTTGAGGGGGTTTGAAGGGTGAGAGTTACCTCCCATTCTTCTCAGGCTTTCTCTTGTTCTTCTGGGGTGGCCCAATGCACGTGGTGGCAATGCACCCAAGGTCCAATACCGTCGACCTTTAGGACAGTGGGGGTGGTAAGGAGAACAACATAAGGACCCTTCCATCTGGGTTCTAATGCCTTGGTCTGGTACCGCTTAACCCATACCCAATCTCCTGGGCCAATATTATGCAAGGGGATGGTTCCCTTGTCTTTAGTCCCTAAATGGAGGTATGAGTTTGGCAAATGAAAAGTTAAGTAGGTCTCGATTCCCTACTTCCCAGTGTCTAGGCCCATCATTAGAATTTACACAATCCCATGACTTACAATAGTAGTCCTGTGCCCCCCCACAAGTCTTCCAATTTGGTCTTTGGTAACCTGGGCATACCCAGAATCCCTGATTCCGAAGAAAACCCTTTGCCCAGGTTACGTCTACCACTGACTTGAGGTCAAAGTACAAGTCCGGCCACCGAGTGTTTGGAGGATGTACTTCAGTGGTCGAGTTGAACACCTCTCGTGTCACTCCATTCTGTAGTTTCCAGGTGATCTTGACTGACTGATGTGGGTTGGCACTAGCAGCTCCAGAGTCAAGAAGAGTGGTCATCAATAAGATGGTCAAGATGACTCTCCTGGTTCTCATCGGCAGCTGAGCTTCAGCTTGAAGGGGTTTGATGGGTGTGGAGTTACCTCCCATTCTCCTCAGGGTTTCTCTTGTTTTTCTGGGGTGGCCAGACGCACGTGGTTGCAATGCACCCAAGGTCCAATACCGTCAACCTTTAGGGCAGTGGGGGTGGTAAGGAGAATAACATAAGGACCCTTCCATCTAGGTTCTAATGCCTTGATCTGGTGCCACTTAACCCATACCCAATCTCCTGGGCCAATATTATGCAAGGGGATGGTTCCCTTGTCTTGACCTTCATGTATTTCTCGGGGCAATTTCCAGACATGAGTATATACTTTGCCCAGTGCCATCAGGGCCTCTTGGAACTGTCCTAAAGTGGGAGGAGGTTGTTTCTTTCCCTCGAAGATAGGACACACGGGAGGGGGTCTTCCATACATAACTTCAAAAGGGGTCAAGTTAAGCTTGTAGGGGGTATTAGGTGCAAGGAAGAGGGTGAAGGGAAGGAGGGTCACCCAGTCCACGCGTCTCTATTGCCAACTTTGCCAAAGTTTCTTTTAGGGTCTGATTCATTCTCTCAACCTGTCCTGAGCTCTGGAGACTGTACTCACAATGTAACTTCCATTTGGTCCCCAGGGCTAAGGCAAGTCCCTGAACAATCTCGTTAACAAAAGCAGGCCCATTATTAGAGCCAATGGTCACTGGCAGACCAAACCTAGGTACTATTTTTTCTAGGGTCTTCTTGGCCACTATCATAGCTGTTTCTCCCTTAGTAGGGAAGGCTTCTACCCACCCTAAGTATCTGCCATGACTAGCAGGTAACCGTACCCATACTTGCCTGACCTTACCTCTGTAAAATCTGTCTCCCAATGCTGCCCTGCTCTTTCTCGCCGGTACCTCATTCCTGCATGTTGTCCTTTTCCTGTCCTCATCAGCTGGCATGCTTTGCAGGTATGGACTATGTCTCGTACAGTCACTTGTTATCTAGGAAACCTCAGACGTGCTGTCTGGAGAAGCATTAGGGTCTTTTTCTCTCCTAGATGGGTGGTCAGGTGTAGATGCTCATATAGGTGCCGACCCAAGTTGGCAGGAAGCATCAAGTAGCCATCTGGGTCTCGGTACCATCTATCTTTGACCTCTTGAAAGTTGACATTCTCTCAAATCCAGGCAAGATCAGATGAGGAGTACTCAGGGACCGGGGATAAGGTCCCCCTACCTGGGGGTGGTAGTCCTATGTCAGTATGGGGGCAGTATAGTCTTTATTAGCTGCTTCCTGAGCTGCCGTGTTGGCGGCACGGTTGCCCCGTGCCCTGGGGTCCCCTCCTTTTTGATGTCCAGGGACATGCACTATTGACACCGCTCGAGGCAGGTGGACAGCCTCCAAGAGTCTGCAGATCTCAGGCAGATTCTTAACTTCTTTCCCTTCAGCTGTCATAAACCCCTGTTCTCTATATATTGGGCCCTGAATGTGCATAGTACCAAATGCATACCGGCTGTTGGTAAAAATGGTAATTCTTTTTCCTTTGGCCCTCTCCAGGGCCTGTATTAAGGCAATCAATTTTGCCTTTTGTGCAGAGGTATCTGGGGGAAGGGCTTCAGCCCATATTGTCTGCCCAGAGTCATCAACTACTGCAACCCCTGCCCTTCTCCGTCTGTCCTTAATAAAACTGCTTCCATCTGTAAACCATATCAGCTCACTGTTATTTAAAGGCACATCTGTTAGGTCTTTTCGTACTGCCATCGCCTCAGCCAGAATCTCACCACAGTCATGAAGGGAGCGATCTACCTCCGGGTTGGGTAAAAGAGTAGCCAGGTTCAGAAAGCAGGGCATCCAGCAGCTGCTTTAAAACTCCTTCGAAGGCATGGGGAGTGTAGACCAGGAGTCACTGTCCATAAGTCAGTTTATTGGCATCATGGACCAGAAGGGCAGTGGTGGCAATAATTTGTAGACAAGGTGGCCATCCGGCGGCCACTGGGTCTAGTTGTTTGGAGAGGTAGGACACTGGTCGCCTCCATGGCCCCCATTTCTGTGTTAAAACCCCTTTTCCTATTCCCCATTTTTCATCTACAAACAATTGAAAGGGTTTGGACAGGTCAGGGAGAGCAAGGGCTGGGGCTCGCCTGAATTCCTGAAAAGCCCTCTTCATCGGCTCAGCCCATTCCCAGTTTTTATTTTCTCTGCTCCCTTTGTATAGTGGCTGGGCTTTTTCAGCAAACCCCAGGATCCATAACCAGCAATACGCAACAGTCCCCAGAAACTCTCACTTGTCTAGGAGTTGCAGGCTCAGGCATCTGCAGTATAGTCTCTTTCATGGCTTGCGTTAGCCATCTTTGCCCTTGTTTTATCTTGTACCCTAGGTACACGACCTCCTGCTTAGCAATCTGGGCCTTCTTAGCATTGGCCTGGTACCTCCAAAGTCCCCAAAGTTTGAAGGAGGTCGCCTGTTGCTTCTATGGCAAATGAAAAGTTAAGTAGGTCCCAATTCCCTACTTCCCAGCTTCTAGGCCCGTCATTAGAAGTTACACAATCCCATGACTTACAATAGTAGTCCTGTGCCCCTCCCCCCTCCACAAGTCTTCCAATTTTGTCTTTGGTAGCCCGGACATACCCAGAATCCCTGATTACGAAGAAAACCCCTTGCCCAGGTTACACCTACCCCTGGCTTGAGGTCAAAGTACAAGTCCGGCCACCAAGTGTTTGGAGGATGTACTTCAGTGGTCGAGTTGAGCACCTCTCATGTCATTCCATTCTGTAGTTTCCAGGTGATCTTGACTGGCTGATGTGGGTTGGCGCTAGCAGCTCCTGAGTACAGAAGAGTAGTCATCAATAAGATGGTCAAGATGACTCGCCTGGTTCTCGTCGGCGGCTGAGCTTCAGCTTGAGGGGGTTTGAAGGGTGAGAGTTACCTCCCATTCTTCTCAGGCTTTCTCTTGTTCTTCTGGGGTGGCCCAATGCACGTGGTGGCAATGCACCCAAGGTCCAATACCGTCGACCTTTAGGACAGTGGGGGTGGTAAGGAGAACAACATAAGGACCCTTCCATCTGGGTTCTAATGCCTTGGTCTGGTACCGCTTAACCCATACCCAATCTCCTGGGCCAATATTATGCAAGGGGATGGTTCCCTTGTCTTGACCTTCGTGTATTTCTCGGAGCAATTTCCAGACATGAGTATGTACTTTGCCCAATACCATCAGGGCCTCTTGGAACTGTCCTAAAGTAGGGGGAGGTTGTTTATTTCCCTGGAAGATAGGACACACGGGAGGGGGTCTTCCATACATAACTTCAAAAGGGGTCAAGTTAAGCTTGTAGGGGGTATTACACACATGGAAGAGGGCGAAGGGAAGGAGGGTCACCCAGTCCCCACCAGTCTCTATTGCCAACTTTGCCAAAGTTTCTTTTACGGTCCGATTCATTCTCTCAACCTGTCCTGAGCTCTGGGGACTGTACTCACAATGTAACTTCCATTTGGTACCCAGGGCTAAGGCAAGTCCCTGAACAATCTGGCTCACAAAAGCAGGCCCATTATCGGAGCCAATGGTCACTGGCAGGCCAAACCTAGGTACTATTTTTTTCTAGGTTTTTTTTTGGCCACTATCATAGCTGTTTCTCCCTTAGTAGGGAAGGCTTCTACCCACCCCAAGAAAGTATCCACCATGACTAGCAGGTAACGGTACCCATACTTGCCTGGCCTTACCTCTGTAAAATCTGTCTCCCAATGCTGCCCTGGTCTTTCTCCCCAGTACCTCGTCCCTGCATGTTGTCCTTTTCCTGGCCTCATCAGCTGGCATGCTTTGCAGGCATGGACTATGTCTTGTACAGTTACTTGTTGTCAAGGAAACCTCAGGCATGCTGTCTGGAGAAGCATTAGGGTCTTTTTCTCTCCTAGATGGGTGGTCAGGTGTAGATGCTCACATAGGTGCCAATCCAAGTTGGCAGGAAGCATCAAGTAGTCATCTGGGTCTTGGTACCATCCATATTCGCCCTCTCGAAGGTTGGCATTCTCTCGAATCCAGGCAAGATCAGAAGAGGAGTACTCAGGGACCGGAGGTAAGGTCCCCATACCTGGGGGTGGTAGTCCTACTGTCAGTATGGGGGCAGTATAGTCCTTATTAGCTGCTTCCCGAGCTGCTGTGTCGGTGGCATGGTTGCCCCGTGCCCTGGGGTCCCCTCCTTTTTGATGTCCAGGGACATGCACTATTGACACCACTCGAGGCAGCTGGATGGCCTCCAAGAGTCTGCAGATATCAGGCAGATTCTTAACTTCTTTCCCTTCGGCTGTCATAAACCCCTGTTCTCTATATATTGGGCCCTGAATGTGCACAGTACCAAATGCATACCGGCTGTCGGTAAAAATGGTAATTCTTTTTCCTTTGGCCCTCTCCAGGGCCTGTATTAAGGCAATCAATTCCGCCTTTTGTGCGGAGGTATCTGGGGGAAGGGCTTCAGCTCATATTATCTGCCCAGAGTCATCAACTATTGCAGCCCCTGCCCTTCTCTGTCCATCCTTAATAAAACTGCTTCCATCTGTAAACTATACCAGCTCACTGTTATTTAAAGGCACATCTGTTAGATCTTTTTGTACCGCTGTCGCCTCGGCCAATATCTCACCACAGTCATGAAGGGGGCAATCTTCCTCCGGGTTGGATAAAAGTGTAGCTGGGTTCAGGAAGCAGGGCGTCCGGCGGCTGCTTTAAAATTCCTTCGATGGCATGGGGAGTGCCGACCAGGAGTCGCTGTTCATAAGTCAGTTTATTTGCATCATGGACCAGGAGGGCAGTGGCGGCAATAATTTGTAGGCAAGGTGGCCACCCGGCGGCCACTGGGTCTAGTCGTTTGGAGGGGTAGGCCACTGGTCGCCTCCATGGCCCTCATTTCTGTGTTAAAACCCCTTTTCCTATTCCCCATTTTTCATCTATAAACAATTGGAAGGGTTTGGATGGGTCAGGGAGAGCAAGGGCTGGGGCTTCTAACACGGCTCGCCTGACTTCCTGAAAAGCCGTCTTCATTGGCTCAGTCCATTCCTAGTTCTTATTTTCTCTGCTCCCTTCATATAGTGGCTGGGCTTTTTCAGTGAACCCCAGGATCCATAGCCGGCAATACCCAACAGTCCCCAGAAACACTCTCACTTGTCTAGGAGTTGCAGGCTCAGGGATCTGCAGTATAGTCTCTTTCATGGCTTGCGTTAGCCATCTTTGCCCTTGTTTTATCTTGTACCCTAGGTACACGACCTCCTGCTTAGCAATCTGGGCCTTCTTAGCACTGGCCCGGTACCCCAAGGTCCCCAAAGTTTGAAGGAGGTCGCCTGTTGCTTCTAGGCATGCTTCCTCCGTAGTTGCTGCTAGCATAAGATCATTAACATACTGCAATAGAACAATGGTGGGGTGATCAACCCAATACTCACAGAGGTCTTCACCTAGAGCCTCATTAGACAGTGTGGACCAATTTTTGAAACCTTGTGGTAGTTGAGTCCAAGTCAGCTGTCCAGGGGTCTGATTGCCTTCTTCTATCCATTCGAATGCAAAGATCTCTTGGCTCATGGGGGCCAAGGGTAAACTGAAAAAGGCATCTTTCAAGTCCAAGACAGTATACCAAACATAATCTGGAGACAGGCTGCTTAGCAGAGTATAAGGGTTAGGAACAGTGGGATGAATATCACTCACCCATTTGTTGACTTCTCGTAGATCTTGAACCGGTCTAAAGTCAGTTCCCCCGAACTTTTTCGCAGGCAATAGAGGAGTATTCCATGGAGACCGGCACCTTTTGAGAATCCCTGCCTTCAGGAGGCACTGTATGTGCAGTGTAATTCCTTGCTGGGCCTCTTGGCTCATGGGATACTGTTTTACTCTCACAGGCAAAGCTTTGGCCTTCAGTTCAACAACAATGAGAGGTCTTTGTTTGGCTAGTCCCATTCCTGCTACTTCTGCCCAGGCCAGGGGGTATCTTTGAATCCATTGTTGCATAGCAGGGTCTATAGCTGTAGGGGGCTCTGGTGTGTACAGTTTATATTCGTCCCTTAATGCTAGAGACAGAACTTGTATAAGATGTCCGGTCCCGTCTAGAACCGATATCTGTCGGTAGTCGAAGTGAATTTGGGCATTGACTTAGACAGCAAGTCTCTTCCCAGCAAGGGTGCTGGGCATTCAGGTATCACAAGAAAGGAGTGGGTCACCTGTTGGGCCCCCAAGTTCATGTGTCATTTCATGGTCCATCTATATCGTTTAGTCCTGGTGGCTCCTTGGACCTAGCTTGTCTTTTTAGACATTGGTCCATCTTTCTGATTAAGAACTGAATATTGGGCTCCCGTATCTACCATGAAGCCAACCAGTTTCCCCTCCACATGTATAGTTACCCAGGACTCGGGGAGGCGTGCCGGGCCCTGACGCCCCTAGTCACTATCCTCTCCTGCATAGAGGATATCTGAGGACCTCTCCTGTTTGGTAGGTCTCTCTCTTAGATTTTTCTTGGGGCACTTATCTTTCCAGTGCCCGGATTCCTTACAAAATGCACATTGATCTTTCTTAAGATCTTGCCTTACTGGCCTCTCTTGACCCTTCGAGTTAACTTTCTTTGCCTTCTGAGAATTATTTCCCTGTTCTATTCCTGCAAACAATATCTGGGCCAGCTCTTTCTGATTTCTACGGTTTTCTTTGGCCCTAAACTCTCTTTCTTCTCATCTGACATGTTCTTCCCTGTCTTCTGGAGTCTCTCTATGATTAAAAACTCTTTCTGCTGCCCTCACTAGGTCTTGCAAGGACTGTTCACCCAACCTTTCTATCTTCTGTAACTTTCTCCTGATGTCAGGGGCTGCCTGAGTTACAAACGCTAGCATGACTGCCGCCCGTGTCTCATTGGCTTGAGGGTCCATAGGGGTGTACTGCCTGAAGGCTTCCATTAGTGCTTCAAGGAGAGCTGCCGGGCTCTCATTTGGCTCTTGTCTAACCAGTTTTATTTTAGCCAAATTTGTTGGCCTCCTGGCAGCCGCTCTAAGGCCAGCCATGAGTCTGGCGGTATACTTGGAGACACTCCCTACCTTCAGCAAGCTCAGAATCCCACCGGGGCTGCACCAAGGGAAACCCCTCATCAATCAGGTTAGGCTGCATAGTGGGTCTCCCATTCTCCCCAGGTACATTCTTCCAAGTTTCTGATAGGATCTGTTCGCATTCCTCTGTGGTAAAAAGTGCCCGCAACAACTGTTGACAATCATCCCAAGTAGGGTTATGGGTGAAAAGAATAGAATCTAAAGGATCAATGAGACCCTGAGGTTTTTCAGAAAACGAGGGAGTCTGAGTTTTCCAGTTGTAAAGGTCACTGGTGGAGAAGGGCCAGTATTGATATGTCCATTCTCCGTCCACTCAGGCAGGCCCTGCCCGAACAGGAAATGCCTGGACAGTGAAGGAGGAGGGGACCTCTGGGTTGTCTTCCTCCGCCATGTTGGCAACTCCTCTGGTTCTTCCCTGAGTCCCTTGGGCGGGGCCCCCTTCTCGGGTAGGGGCCAAAGGCTCAACATCCCTCCTTGTTCCCCCAGATGAGACCTGAAGAACCTGTGGAAGCAAAGCAGATGCAGATCCACATAGGGGGGTGGGAAAGTTCAGTCTCCAGGTCTAACAGACTGAGGCACAGTGAAGATTCTTGGAGCACCGGCTTCACCCGATTTTTGCTCTTTTCATCCTCTTTTTCCTTGGTAGTTTCCACAGTTAGCACCTGAGGGCATGAAGAGGCTTGTGACAGGGAAGAGGGGCAAGGGGAGTTAGAAGGTGTGAGGACAAAAAGTTTAAGCCAGTCTGGCGGATTTTCCACCAGATCCTGCCAGACCAAGATGTATGGAGTT
>SJYC01141438.1:0-21208 GCA_006408675.1 Madoqua kirkii | reverse complement strand
CTGAGGCACACACCTGACACAGACACTATGAACTTGGTGGGATAGATCAGGGGGTCAGTAACAGCAATGTACCTGTTGATGGATGAAGCACAAGTGGAAGAGAGAAGAGTAACAAAATGCCACATCACAGGAACTGTGAAGGGCACAAAATCTGGCTCCCAAATACCAGCAGCTCTCCATGGACCTGACCCTGCTGAAGGGCATCATGGTCACTCCCACCAGAAAGTCTGCACAGGCCAGAGAGGCAATCAAGAAATTGGTTAGAGAATGCAGCTGCTTGAAGTGAAGAACTGAAGTCTGAAGTCATCACCAAGAAGTTTCCAAAGATAGCCAGTAAAGACCCAAAGCCAAACACTCTGTACAGAATCACCCAAGATGCAGGCAAGTAAGGAGATTTAATACAAGATCTGCTCACACTCTCATAGCAGAGCTGCACGGTATCAGATTGGGAAAGATTGTTGGCCATGGTTCTGCAGTTGGATATTTGCTGTGTTTCTGCTTTTCAGAAAAGTGGTCTTCAATTCTGAAAATTTAAAAAAATAAAATAAAACTGCATACTTGAGTACTACTTTTAAAAACTGTCTCATATTTCATCCTTTTCCCATTTTGTTATGAAGAGAAACTAAAAGAATTTTTAAAACTCAGAAATACATTCTTTATGTGTTTGTTTACATAATATTTCTATAACTATATCTAAATTTCCTAGTTAATGCTAAGCAAATCTACTATGATTTTTCTTCAATCCAGAAAACACATTGCCTAATAATTGAAGAAATTTAATTTAATTACTTGGTCCTTTATACCTGTGAATTTCTTCCTTGCAAAGGATATGTGTGCATGTTTAGTTGCTCAGTCATTCAATTGTCTCAACTGTTAATGACCCCATGTCCTGTAGCCCACTGCTCCTCTGACCATGGCATTTTTCAGGCAAAAATACTGGAGCGAGTTGCAATTTCCGGGATCTTTCCAACCCAGGGAATAAACCCATGTCTCCTTCATCTCCAGCACTGGCAGGCAGATTCTTTACCACTGAGCCACCTGGGAAGCCCCCTTATAAAGGATAATTACATGTAAAAATTGCATGTTTAAAAAGTCACATCTTAATAGACTTTCACCTCACATCGAGAAGTTAACACCCAGGATGCTTTAAGAAGCCAGCCAATAAATTTTTGCCCATGATAAATTCCTCACAAGCAACCTCTGTAGTGTGACTCATGAAAGGAAACTTACTTTATGTCATTATAATTGAAAAGTTCTACAGAACATATTTCTCTGAGCCCTCTTACCTTATCAAAATCCTTATGATTTTCACAACAGAGAAATTTATTTTAATTCAACTGTTCTGAACTAGCCTTATTCTGTATATGACAATAATGTTATCTATTCATTATTTATAAGACTGGCTGCATTTGCAGGGTTGGGCAAAATAAAAATGTGGAGATCTTTATTCAAAAATATGAAAAATAGTGCCCTCAAAGTATCAAGCTTTTCCCCTTCTCTGCAGCTTCTCTCACCTGCCAAGATGTTTGATTTTTGCTATGGAATACCTCTCTCTCGGACATGGAGATACTAGCAGGGCAAGTGCAGGTCCTCCAAGGTGCCTGGAGACCCTGCCCTGTGACTCAGTGATCCAACCACTACCAGGCTCCCCCTCCCACCACCTGCTGAAATAATAGGCCAGGCTCAGGTTGGAGTGAGGAACCTAAGCCAGGTATCTGCCCTTCTCCTGGGCCTGCCACTGCAACCCAAGGCAGATAGACAACCTCCTGAGATGGCAGCCTCCACATCAGGAACCACAGAGTACCTGAGCTGGTAAAGGAGGGGCTTGGACTCCTTGAATCTCTTAAGTAACATGCTGTGCCCTACCAGCCTGGGATGGGATGACACTTGTCGTGCTTGCCCTGAGACTGCTCAGTGCACACATGAGCACAAGCTTCCCCACATATCCAGTCCTCAGATAGAGTGGAGGGCTGGGGGAGTGCGGGGGTGCCAGTGCTAGTAGGTCTGGGTGAGGAAGGAGAGGCTGAACTGGGCCCAAAGAGCCAGGGGTTGGGGATCAGGTGGATGAGAATCTCTCCCATGAAAACAATTATTCAGTTAATCATCTACCAAATTCTTCTGGGGAGTATTATCATTTCTTTTCTTCAATTCTAAAATATAACTTGATTTCTTCCCCCTCTTATTTAGTAACCTTGCCTCCCCCTTTTATGATAATATACAGAATTTAAAGACTGAGAGGGTGGAGAGGTTTGGGGTGTATAATGGAAGCAGGAATCAAGGATGATTCCAGGCTTTTAGCCTGCCAGCAAGAAGGAGTAGGAGACCACTTGGGGGAAAGATGATGGGTTAAGTTGGGATTGGTCAAATGGACATAAAACTGAGATTCTTTAGTGAGTGGTTTAGTCTGTAAATTTTTAGCTCAGAAAAAAACTTTGCCTGATATGATCACATGAAATTTTCAGCATCCTTATGTTTTGAGAAGTAAATGTGATTGTCTGCTATACACCTGCCATAAAGCCTAGGATATATATCTGATACTCAATAAATATTTGTTGACCAGTTTAGAAGGTATATAGTCAAAATAGAAGGAGCTGGATGTGCACCAACTTCAAAGTTATGCCTACAAACAAATACAGATGGGAAAAGATGAAAAAGTGGTCCCACAGACTCCCATGGGATGAAAGTGGTTTGTGAAGAAGACAATATCAAGAGTGTCAAAGGTTAGTGACGGGTCAGGTTAAATAAAAACTGAGAATTGTTTGTTGTCATTAAAAACTGGATCACTGATGAACATGATTCTACCTCTTCTGGTGGAATACTGGAGATAGACTCCAAATTGCAGCGGATTGAGAATTAATGGGAATGAGTAGGGAAGACAAGGAAACCATGAGCAATGGCTGATGTTTTCATGTTAATTATAAAGAGGAAAAGAGACATGAATTTCTATTGGGAAACATAGGTTCAGAAAATGCCATGTTGCTGTTTAGATTCTGTTTTGATTTGATTCATGTTTATTTTGGTTGGGAATGCTACAGTAGCTAATGAATACAAGACCAAAGACTGAGCTCTGATCAGAGAAGTTTTTTTAATATAAATTTATTTTAATTGGAGGTTAATTACTTTACAATATTGTATTTGATCAGAGAAGTTTTACCGCCAAGCAGAGTGCAAGCGAGCACAGATCTACGCCCCGGGAGACTAGAGTCAAGGGAGTAGAAATAGAGTTTTCTTAAAGCCAAGGGGCCATGAACTACCAATAATTAGGAAAGCAAAGTTTCTGAGTGCTGCTGATAGGGTGATGGAACGTGGGTTCATTTGTTAGATAAGCACCAGCCTGGTTGGAAATGCCGGCAAACCTACAAGGAGTGCCTGACTCGGGATTAGGGCATTGTACTAGATTCCTATTTTTGCTGTAACAAATTACCACAAATTTAGTGGTTTACAGCAACACAAATTGATTATCTTATAGTTTCAGAGGCTAGAAATTTAATGGGTCTCATTGGACTGAAACCAGGCCTTGACAGTGCTAGCATCCAACTGGAAGTTCTGCAGGAGAATCTGGCTCTTGTCTTTATTGACTTCCTGAGGTCAATTGAGGAGCTTCCATGGTGGCTCAGATGGTAAAGAATCTGCCTGCAGTGCAAGAAGCCTGGGTTCGATCCCTGGGTCAAGAAGATCCGCTGGAGAATGGAATGGCAACCCACTCTAGTATTTTTGCCTTGAAAACTCCATGGATAGAGGAACCTGGTGAGCTACAGTCTAGTCCATGGGGTCAAAAAGAGTTGGACATGACTAACTGGCGTGGGCTTTAGAGGTCACCTGCATTCCTTAGCTTGTAGTCCCTTTCTCCAAACAGGATGCTGCTGCTGCTGCTGCTGCTGCTGCTGCAGCTAAGTCTCTTCAGTCGTGTCCGACTCTGTGCAACCACATAGATGGCAGCCCACCAGGCTCCCCTGCCCCTGGAATTCTCTAGGCAAGAACACTGGAGTGGGTTGCCATTTCTTTCTCCAATGCGTGAAAGTGAAAAGTGAAAGTGAAGTCACTCAGTCATGTCCGACTCTTTGCAACCCCATGGACTGCAACCTACCAAGCTCCTCTGTCCATGGGATTTTCCAGGCAAGAGTACTGCAGTGGACTGCCATTGCCTTCTCCGCCAAACAGGATAGCATCTTCAAATCTCTGACTCTGACTCTCCTCTCATCTCCCTTTTTCATTTTTAATGACACATTGAACTCACCTGGATAGTCAAAAATAATCTTGCCATCTCAAAATTCTTAATCACATCTACAAAGTCCACTTAGCCTCATAAGGGCCTTGTCCAGTTCACTTCAGAGATTAAGCTATCTCTTTGCAACAGCAAATAAGTGATGAAGTAAAGTCAAGTGGAGGCAACTGCAAAAGCCAACATCCACAAGTTCTGAGGATTAGTATTAATACATTAAAAATCCCTTGATGGAATCCCTGTAGTGCCAGGTGTGAACTTGGAAGGTTATTTTCAAGAGTGATTATTAAGAGAGTTATTCTGCAAAACAGTGTTCACATTAAGTTAGATTATCATTATGTTTATCTGGCCAAAGACTTTTTTCTTCTTAGACTTGAGCGTTTGCTCTATTCACAGTCCTGCTGTGGCCACATTACTGGATTTTGTTACAAAGATATGACAGGTTACAAGCAGTGAGAATCAATCCTTGGCTTTTTTTTCTCCAGTTAAGAATCATTTTTGTATCTGAACTGGATACCAACAAACAGAAAATGAAACCCACATTGTGAGCAACTTGAGAAGGATGAATTACATTACAGGAAAGCATTAAAAATGCCATGGTATTTAGACACACCCTTCTTTCTGAACTTCTATAACTATCAGTGCTGGTAGAGAAAAGATCATTCTCTTCTCAGGATGTTGTCACTGGGAGAAGATTGCAGTGTCTCTCCATCCACATGACAAATGGGTGTAAATCCTTGGAAAACTGCTGCTGTGAGATTCTCACAGACAGAAGACTTCACATTCCCATCTGCAGTGGGCTCAATGCTGTACCTCACCCCCACAAAGAATATGCCCACATTCTAACCCCCAGGGCCAGATATTTTTTGGAAAAGACGCTTTTCAGGGTTTAATAAGATAAGATCATCCTGTACTACATGGATGGGCACTAAATCCAAGAGCAGCATCCTTAGACAAAAGTTGAGAAAGAGAAGAGAGAAGATGGCCTTGTGAAGATGGAGCCAGAGATTGGAATGATGCTGCTACAAGCCAAAGAATACTTGGAGCCATCAGAAGCCGGAAGATCCATTGCCTTCTCCCCAAACAGGATAGCATCTTCAAATCTCTGACTCTGACTCTCCTCTCATCTCCCTTTTTCATTTTTAATGACACATTGAACTCACCTGGATAGTCAAAAATAATCTTGCCATCTCAAAATTCTTAATCACATCTACAAAGTCCACTTAGCCTCATAAGGGCCTTGTCCAGTTCACTTCAGAGATTAAGCTATCTCTTTGCAACAGCAAATAAGTGATGAAGTAAAGTCAAGTGGAGGCAACTGCAAAAGCCAACATCCACAAGTTCTGAGGATTAGTATTAATACATTAAAAATCCCTTGATGGAATCCCTGTAGTGCCAGGTGTGAACTTGGAAGGTTATTTTCAAGAGTGATTATTAAGAGAGTTATTCTGCAAAACAGTGTTCACATTAAGTTAGATTATCATTATGTTTATCTGGCCAAAGACTTTTTTCTTCTTAGACTTGAGCGTTTGCTCTATTCACAGTCCTGCTGTGGCCACATTACTGGATTTTGTTACAAAGATATGACAGGTTACAAGCAGTGAGAATCAATCCTTGGCTTTTTTTTCTCCAGTTAAGAATCATTTTTGTATCTGAACTGGATACCAACAAACAGAAAATGAAACCCACATTGTGAGCAACTTGAGAAGGATGAATTACATTACAGGAAAGCATTAAAAATGCCATGGTATTTAGACACACCCTTCTTTCTGAACTTCTATAACTATCAGTGCTGGTAGAGAAAAGATCATTCTCTTCTCAGGATGTTGTCACTGGGAGAAGATTGCAGTGTCTCTCCATCCACATGACAAATGGGTGTAAATCCTTGGAAAACTGCTGCTGTGAGATTCTCACAGACAGAAGACTTCACATTCCCATCTGCAGTGGGCTCAATGCTGTACCTCACCCCCACAAAGAATATGCCCACATTCTAACCCCCAGGGCCAGATATTTTTTGGAAAAGACGCTTTTCAGGGTTTAATAAGATAAGATCATCCTGTACTACATGGATGGGCACTAAATCCAAGAGCAGCATCCTTAGCAAAAGTTGAGAAAGAGAAGAGAGAAGATGGCCTTGTGAAGATGGAGCCAGAGATTGGAATGATGCTGCTACAAGCCAAAGAATACTTGGAGCCATCAGAAGCCGGAAGAGACAGAGAATGACTCTACCCAGAGCCACAGGAGGGGAGCATGGCCCTGTCAGTGTTCTGTCGAGACCTTTAAAACCAGAGGTTTTTATTTCAGACCTCTGGTCTACAGCACTATGAGAGAATACATTTCTGTGAGAGAATAAAGCCAGCAAGGTTGTGGTCACTTGTTACAGCAGTCTTAGAAAAGAAAACACTCTCCTGGATACTTTCCACTTCAGTGGTAGAATGCTTGGTGAAGAAGAAATTTCAGCCAAAAATCAAGGAATGAAAATCAACACATTTGTTCAAAACCCCAGATTTCAGAGCTCTGAAAGCAAATTGTAAATAATGAGAGCTTCTATTGTCAGCCATTTAGCAGTCATCAACCTTATAGTGTAAGTATAATTTAACCCATTTTAAAAATAAAGTACATTTTAGAGGAGTTCTCGGTTCAAAACATGGGGCTTCCCTGGTAGCTCAGCTGGTAAAGAACCTGCCTGCAATGCAGGAGACCAAAATTCTTTCCCTGGATCAGGAAGATCTCCTGGAGAAAGGATAGGCTTACTCCAGTATTCTTGGAGTTTCCCTGGTGGCTCAGATGGTAAAGAATCTGCCTTCAATGCAGGAGACTTGGGTTTGATCCCTGGATTGGGAAGATCCCCCGGAGAGTGGAATGGCTACTCACACCAGTATTCTTGCTTGGAGAATTCCATGGACAGAGGAGCCTGGCGGGCTACAGTCCGTGGGGATGCAAGGAGTCTGACACAACTGAGTGAATTTCCCTTTCACTTCAGTTTCAGGTTCAAAACAAAATTGTGCAGAAGGTACAGAATTTTCCCATGTACAGCCTACCCCCGGGGAAGCACATCCTTCCCCACTTCAATGTCCAACCTGTTTTGAAACTAGACAAGTTAATTTCAGTGACAGAGAGGAACGAGAAATCAGGTTCAGTCCAAACCGTGCTCGTTTCGTTCTCCTCACTATGCTGAATGTCAGAACCACCTCCACCAATAAGTCAGTCAAGGCCAGAGAGGTGATGAGGAACTTGTTAGAGTGGATAACGTTTGAAATGAGACCAGTGAGTACAGCTCCTTATACTGTGGGGAGCTTTATTATCAATTGCATTATTATTTGAAGAGAACTTCTGTAATTCTTCTCTCATTGTGTTTGATTTCTATTCTTTTTGCCATTTCTAAAAAGTAAGAGCTACAATACATGTGTTTGGTATAGTCTATATGGGGAAATCATCTTCTAAGCTAGGAAGACAATGTCCCTAGAGAATGATTGTAGAAGGCTTTGAATCAGAAAATGCCTGGGTATGCGATCTTGGAACACTTACCTGAACTCTCCTGGCATCAGATTGCTCAGCTCTGACTTGGGAGTAATAATACCCACCATAAAGAGTTGTGTGACTAGAGGTAAGGTAGGAAAGTATTTAACTTATGCTTAAACTGAATTACTATGTTATGTTACCAATAACATAGAACAGTACAGGTTAGTATAGTATACAAGAGTTAGAAATATAATAAACATTAACAAAAATAATAAAACAAGTGTGGGATCTTTACTTCCAATTTACAACTTCACTTCTAAGGACTGAGTAGATGATGGTGCTGACATTTAAGGTAGGTGAGGAGAATAGTAATGAATTCCAGCAAGCAAGAGGTGAAAGGTGACTTGCATTTGGCATTCTAGAGCAAGTGAGCCTGAAAGGCTGGCGTTGGTGATGATATACCTAAACTGGAGGGATTTCAGTACAAGTCCACATTCTTAAACTCTAAAATCAATAACATTGTAAGTTTATGTCTAATTAATTTGGTGACAAACACGAACATAAGGCTATTTCTAATGTTTATTTTTTAATCAGTCTATCTGAATATTCATGCAGATATTGTGTTGAATATAATTATTGGTGCAGAAATAATAATGTGTTGATGGCAAATGCTTCACACACTTCATTGGTTTACTCCAAATATTTAATGGCTGTGCCTTTTAAATGAAAAAGAAAAAAAATTGACAACTAAAAGTCCTGGGAGTTTTAGATAAAAGATTGTAGCTGGTAAATGACAAGTCTTAAGTAAGGACAGAGGCAGATTGGAGGTGATATCCTAGAAGGAGAGAATTTCTAGAAACTGTTAGAGGCAGATTAGCACTTGGTCAAGAGCGTGGACTCTGGGGTCTTCCAGTGATTGTTCAGTGTGAGGAATTTGCCTGCCAGTGCAGGGGATGCAGTTTCGATCCCTGATCCAGGAAGATCCCACAAACCTAGGAGCCGCTGAGCCCATGTGCCGCCAACTACTGAGCCTGTACTCTAGATCATGGGAACTACAACTACTGAGCTCCTGCGGTGCAACTACTGAAGCTCCCGAGTCTAAAGCCCATGTTCCTTAACAACAGTATTCTTGCCTGGAAAATTCCATGGACAGAGTAACCTAGCAGGTTACAGTCTATGGGGTCAAAAAGAGTCATTCATGACTGAACGAAAAAAAAAAATACTCTTCTTTTATGAAATTTTGCCAAAACATAAGATTGTCCCTGCAGCTACTGCTGCTGTTTGTGAAGTCCTTAGCTAGCAAAGTTATTATTTGGCTAGCATTTGTGGTTTCCTTTGTTTTTTTTTTTTTTTTTACCAATTTTATTGTTTCTGAAACCCAAGTTTCCAGGAACCATTAGTCTTCTCAATAGCAAAGGTGGTATTTTAGCAGGTAAGCCTTTTAGAGCCTTAAAATAAACCAGGGCATCCTCTGATCAATTCCAAATATTTAAAATAGTAAAATTTATTCCAATAGATGTATATGTCCAAGAAATAAACCACATAGAAAAAGCAATCTCTAATGTCTGCTATGAAAAGAAAAGAGTCATTTTGCATTTTTCTACATTTTCTTTTCTGCTACCTTCAAAACTTATTAGAGGAACCTAGGTTATTTGCTGCTCTCATGTTTGGCCAATTAAGGACAACTAGCCTTGTGCTGTGGAGAAGGCAGTGGCACCCACTCCAGTGCTCTTGCCTGGAAAATCCCATGGACGGAGGAACCTGGTAGGCTGCCGTCCATGGGGTCGCTGAGGGTCGAACATGACTGAGGAACTTCACTTTCAATTTCACTTTCATGCATTGGAGAAGGAAATGGCAACCCACTCCAGTGTTCTTGCCTGGAGAATCCCAGGGACCGGGGAGCCTGATGGGCTGCTGTCTATGGGGTCGCACAGAGTCGGACACGACTGAAGCGACTTAGCAGCACCAGCAGCAGCAGCAGCCTTGTGCTGAAATGAGGTAAAAAAACAGAGGCTCTTCCTAAACCCTCTAAAATTCTTGCAGTATCTGACTCTTCCTTTTATGCTCATACATCTTGAGAAAGTGATCTGCCTCAAATAAAGATAAGATTAGACAATAATCATATTTCTCAGAGGCAGTAATCATATTTCTCATTCTATCCTTCTAATACCAAGGACAGAATCTGGAGGCAAATTTTGGTTATCCTGCATTATCCAACGTTTTCAGTCCTTATTTGCAGATTTTGAAACTCTCAGGCATTCTTAAAATAAAAATCCGTTCAATAAACTCTCTCCCCAGTGACTGATAGTGTGAGACTTCCTCATTAAAACAAAATAAGAGAAAGGTCCATTAAAGTTGTGATTTTTCCAGCAAACAAACTCAGAAGTTTGTTAATGGAAAGGGTGAGAGTGAAATGCTTTGTACTCTTGTCTCTTTGGATTAGAGACTAGATGTAACCAAACACAAAGCAGGGTAGAAGTATTGAACTATGAATCAACAGCAATTGGCATTGATAACACATATAAGTACACACACATTTAATGATATGTAATAATAATGTTTAAAGTATTTTTATAACTGAATCACACTGGTTCTTTATGAATCAAGTTATGAACTTGATTCTTTACATAATCTATTGTGTCTAATGGATATTTCTCAGAAATATATGTTAACCTCTTATGGAATAAATTGAGTGAAATGGGAAATGATATGTCATTGTATTTTCTCCAACCACAGACTCCCAATGTCCTCTACATACCTTCCTTCCTCAGCTCGCATTAGATCTCAGAGCTGTCTAGTCATTGTGTGTGATAATAACTCAGTTTGGATGACTCCAGGTTGAAACACAACCTCAATGTCATGGAATATCCCTGTCTTCCCTGTGCCCAGGCTAGCCAGGTCTGAACTTAAACATTTCATCGTTTTCAGAATGGACTGGCTGAACAGGCACATGCCCTCTGAAGATAAGCCCTGTTAACTGATCACAGTGTTTACTTCCTCCTAAAATCCCATTGAAATGCCCCTGAAATATTTCTGAAAGATAAAAATTCATTGGAGCAAACTAATGGAAAAAGCAGGGTAGAGAAAATATAATCCACACTATACACAATAAAAGTTTACCATTAAGGTGAAAAAAAAATGTTTTTTCTAATAAAGCGTGGCAGAGATTCTGAATCCCAGAAAAAGCAAATAAAAAATGAGGACAAAGGAACTTTCCAGGTGATACCATGGTTAAGAATCCGCCTTGCAATGTAGGGGACATGAATTTGATCCCTGGTCAGGAAACTAAGATCTCACGTGCTGCACAGCAATTAAGCCAGCACACCCTAACTACTGGCCCTGTGTGCTCTGGATTCTGTGCACTGTAATAAAAGATCCCACGTGATGGAACAAAAATCCTGCCTGCCTCAGCTAAGCCTGGATGCAGCCAAATAAACATAATTTTAAAAAATGAATGAGGACAAGAAAATCATAGAACAATACTTGAGACATTTTATTTTGAGCTAAAAGGTCTAAACTTGGAATGCAAGTGCCTATCAAGTTTAAAGAAGAGAAAGGTTGTTGTTGAATCACGACGCCAGGATTCTTGGCCCCCAGAGGAGAAGAATTCAATCCGGGGCCAGAGACCAGGCTTGAATCGCTCAGAGCTTTTGTGTAATAAAGTTTTATTAAAGTATAAAGGAGATAGAGAAAGCTTCTGACATAGGCATCAGAAGGGGGTAGAAAGAGTACCCGCCTGCTAGTCTTCAGCTGGATGTTATATAGTCACCAGCAGTCTGTTAATGAAAGAAAGGAATGTCTCAAAACTCAGAATGGCACCAGGCCCCTCACCCATAAGATGTATTTTGGGATAACCTTAGCTCTAAATGGTTTATCTTGGGCCATAAAATGATTAACTTGAATATTGAGGAAGGACAGATCACCATATAAATAGTTTCATTTACATAGATTAGAGGAACATTATCGGAGTATGACATACTGGTTTATAAAGTAGGTTCTGGGTCCAAAAGGCAGAACCGACTTGAAGACAGAGTTTGGGGTAAATGCACAGTACATTAGCATAGCTTAAGATAAACATTTCCATAAGAAAAAGGCAATGGTTAACTTCAAGTGAAACTAGGTGTCATTATAGCAACACAGGATTTTAAGAGAAACATCTTTTTAAATTTGTATAGAGAAGGAGAAAATATCTCTAGTTTGTTTCCTCCTACCGCTTAAGAGAGAGAAAATGTCTGACACTTGCAGGCTATTTCCTCTGTCTGGAGACCCCTGGCCTTCCTGCCTGTTACCCTCTCAGAAGGAAAATGGAATAAACACAGGCACTAAATATGGACAAGTCTAAACAGAAATTCTCAAAAGTTCCTGAGAACAGAGACCAGAGGGAACAGGTTTATGAAAACGATGTGAATATCATACTGGGATCAAAATCCTCATCAGTACATTAGGTCCAAGAAGGCGATGGAGTCATGTTTTTTAAGTTATCAGAGAATTTATTTTTGAAACCATCATTCTAGTTAAAATTAAAATAATGATTGCAATCCTATAAAGTTCTTCAAAGCTAGTTTGGAATTAAGAACATTCATTCTAGTTACATGTATTTATAGTATGCATTCTATGTATTATACAATATATCAATATAACAAATATTTTATTAAACTGAATTATAATTAATATAATATATGCTTGTATAATTCAAATATGTAATTTGCATAAGTATAAAACAGACCTACAAATAGATGGTCATGGATCATTAGAAGCAGGCGAGCCACAAACAAGCGAGCAGAGCTGGGGAGGTTCTTAGCAAGAGGAGGTTGTGCCAAGACCTAAGGAAGGAGCAGATGAAAGTGGATCACTGGGCTGTTCCAGCAGGACTCGATCCAGCCTGACATTCCCTGAGTGGTGGCTAGCCCCACTCTGCGAATTCATGAAACTCTGGGTATCTGGCCTTGTTCAGGTCACTTAAACTTCAGCCTGCATTTTAAAAATGATGGTTCAAACCCAAATTCAATCAACAAATAAAAGAATAAATGAATTGTGGCCAACTCACACAGTGCAACACTACTCAGTCAGTCACAAAGTCACAAAGAAAAAGGAATCAGATACTGATTCATCCTTTGACACGGCTTATTCTCCAAATTACTAAGCACAGTTAAATAATTCAGACAAAAATAAGTGTATATAATGTATGCTTGCATTTACATAAAATGCTAGAAAGTACAAATTAGTGTAGAGTAACATGAAGTTCGTCAGTGGCTACCTGGGGACAGAAGGGTGCTGAGTTTGTAGGCATGAACAAGAAGGACATTACTAAAGATGTGAAGAAACCTTTGGAGTAATAAATAAGTTTAGTCTTGATTTTGGTGATGAATTTGCAGGTGTCTACCAATGTCAAAACTCATCAAACTGTATATCATTTGTATGTGTAGTTTATGTCTATTATGAAAATATTAAAATTTGAGTTTCTCTGTTAAAAAGTAAAAGGTAATGGTTCAGAGTTGATCATCTCAAAGTTACCTTCAGTTTTAGTGTTTTGTATATTTGTTGCAGAGGGCTAATGATTGGATGGTTAAGAAAATCTGGCTAACGTGATATTCTTGGCCCAGGAATTTTTCTGGCCCTGAATTCACCTACCAAAGTTTGACAGAGAGTGATGTTCTGTCCAAGGGATGATCTCAAGAGCCACAAAGTAAGTATGTATAGAGTCTGCAGTACTATAAGCACTCTGATATAAAAGAAATTTATGTGGCTGTGGATGGCAGGTATTCTTTCCTTCTTGAGTTCCCTCAAGGTTACCAGTTCACTCTCCGTGGTGGCTGCAATTGCTGATGATCATAACCTCCTCTGTTAACTGATATGGCAGAAAATATTCCGTTTCTTGCTTTCAATAATTTGATTTCAGTGGCTGGGCTACATCAGGGGAGGAAGAGTTACTACTTACTTCACTTTCTGACTCCCTGGACATGATCACTGACACTATTGTTTAACAAATATGCCACCTTGGGCATAAGACTCATCTCTCTTTGCCTCAGGTCCCTCATTTGTGACCTACAAGTAATAATAATTTAGTATAGTCATAATATTTCCTCTCACATAGTGTTGTTATAAAGACTGAATAGGGCAGGTAATATGGTCCCAAGCAAAGAATGAGTAGTCTATAACTAAAGCTTTCTTAGGTTTGCATACCAGAAGCACTCAGTAAGTGTTCACTGAAGCAAAGGCGAATGGACAAGTCCCACATGAATAGAGTAATTCATAGAAGAGAGAAATGAGGCCTAGAGTGTATTCTTTTATAAAGAAAGTTCAGAAATATTTTTAAAAATAGAATAATATGTAGTTCTAGGAAACAAAGTGATAAAATTAAAGATTTGTCTAGCACGTGTAAAAGGTTACTAAAAAGGAAAAACAAGTGTAAATGTATTAAACTAGATGTTAGTAGTGCTTATTTGAATCCAGAAGCTTTATGGTATTTAACAGACTTTTAAACACTTTGATTTTAGCTGTTTCATTTTTAAAATGAGAAAGTATGATTCCCTATAATTTGTGGCATAGGATTCAGGATTAAAGAAAGTTACTATATTGAAAGCACTAAATCAAAATAAATTAATGATTTTCAGTGTCAGAACTGAAGAACTGTGGGTAAACTAAATACTAAGCAAGTAAAAGTACCTTTAAATCTACTTTAATCACCAAATGAAGATGAGAGAACTTCAATCAAGTATAGTATAATGTAATCAGAAATAATTCACTATTTCAGGAAAGGTTTATTGATTTAAAGCATATATCTAATAATAGTCAGAAATGATGTGCTAATATATGATATGACTAATTTCTATCAAGCAAGAAAGTAAAAAAAAAATCAGAATATATTGATGTGAATTCACTCCTGCTCAGGAGACATGATGCTCTAATTTTTAAATCTTGATGTCTGATTACAACAAAAGTTAAAATGTTTTGTTGTCATTTGAGTTGCTAAATCAAATCTGACTCTTTTTTTTTTTACTCCATTGGACTGCAACACACCAGGCTCCTCTCTCCATGGGATTTCCCAAGACTATTGAAGTGGGTTGCCATTTCCTTCCTCAGGGTAACTTCCCAACCCAGGGATCGAACCCACATCCCCTGCATTGGCAGGCAGATCCTTTACTGCTGAGCCACCAGGGAAAGTTAGAATAGAATCAAGCAATTTTTGTAAAAATTGTTTTAATTTACTTTTAAAAACCCAGATGTATAGCATCCTCCAATCTTTGTACCAAAAACAAGGCTTCATTTCTGAAAAGCTGGCTAGCTTTTATTCAATGTGAAAATTTGTGAGTCATGTAAAATCACCCTCTGTCTGTCATCCTTTTATGCCCCTTTCACGTCAGTGTTCTATTTTTTTTTAAACATTTTTAATTTGGGCTTTTTGTGTATCAATGGAAACCCTTATATATAATTTCTGGAACAATGCAAAAGTGAACAAAATTGTAAGTTAATTTCAGATAAAGTACAATATGAGTGACAATCTTTAAAACTCATGCATGGTCTAAACATATGTTAACTAGTAAAATCTCTAAACTCAAGTGAAATTTTATGAGCAGAGCCTCACCAGAAGAAGCCCATTCAACAAATGAATGTTATTTATGACATCAATTATCTGTCCCATAGTACATAAATTCAACTGATATATATCTGTGTGTTAGTCACTCAGTTATGTCTGAGTCTTTGCGACCCCACAGATTGTAGCCCACCAGGCTTCTCTGTCCATGGAATTCTCCAGGCAAGAATACTGGAGTGGATTGCTATGCCATATATATATATATTGATTTTACCTGACATTGAGATCATATTTCTGAACTCATAAATCTGACCAGCTGATAGTACAGACTTACTACTTTGCTCTCCTTCAACCAGGACCTCTCTAAGTGTTCCACAGATGCATTTACTTTGTAATAGAAAATATTACAAACAAGTTGAAGTTCAGAGACAACTAGTAGTCCAAGATCAATGGTAAAATGTCACATTTCTGGCTCCAAGGTCATGCTGTTTCCATAACAACCAGGTTTTTATGTTATATTGACCAAAGAATGATGAAACTGAATTTAAGTCTTTAGATCATATTGGAAGCATAATTTATTTCTTTACTTTACAAGTTCTTGCATGTATATATTGAAGTTTTCTACCCAATGGTGTGTTCACTGTAAATCTATATTCAATTCCTCCATCTAAAATGTGGACTTACTCAGAAAATAAATTTACTGTCGAGGAATTTTCTCTCAAGACTTTGCCAGTGACAATGAGTTTGATGGCTTTTCGAAACCAAGGATAAAAGAAAGCATAAATCAAGGGGTTCATAGCTGAGTTATAATAAGCAATCCAAACCAATATTTCATAAACGTATGTGGGAGTGATGAAACCTAGGAAGGCATCAATGATGGCATCCAGGAAGTAAGGCAGCCAGGAGATCAGAAACGCCAGCACTGCGACGCCCAGGGTTCTTGCTGCCTTTCTCTCCCTCTTGGCCACTCTGTCTTGGAAGCTCTCTGAGTATCGCCCAGTCTTGTTGTTTAGACTCTCAGTTTTTCTAGCCTGCTGTTTAGCAATCAGGAAAATCTTGAAGTAAACAGTTATCATGATAAGGGTGGGGATGAAAATTAAAGGAAACTGACCAATACCCAACTCTGATTCACTGCAATTTGACAGCCTCCCACACAAGTGAGAGCACTTACTAGATCCTCCAGTCCAGCTGCATTCGCTCCTGTGCCAAGAAGGGAAAAAGAAAAAATAATAGAAAAGAGCCAGGAGAAGGCAATACACATGCCAGAAACAGATACAGTGAACCTGGTTGGATAGACCAGGGGGTCAGAGATGGCAATGTACCTGTCCAGAGAGATAAAGCACAAGTGGTAGATGGAAGCGTAACAGAATGAGCCCTCAAAACAAGAGTGGAGTTGACAATAACGCTCCCCAAAGTACCAGCAGCTCTCCACGGACCTCACTGTGCTGAAGGGCATCACAGTCACTCCCACCAAGAAGTCAGCACAGGCCAGAGAAGCAATCAGGAAGTTGGTAGGAGAATGCAGCTGCTTGAAGTGGATGATGGAAATCATCACCAGGAGATTTCCCAATACAGCCAGCACAGCGCCAGAGCTGAACACTGTGTACAGGATGAGGCGGGGAGCTGGTGAGTAGGGGGTTTTCACACAGGATCCGTTCAGGTGTTCGTAGCAGAGCTGCACAGCTGGGGCAGCAGGAGACGCACTGCTCATGATTCTCAGATTTGACACCTGGAAACCTGTCACCCTCTGTGGCCCAGGATGTCACTCCAGTTTCCAAAATGCCCTTAAAGAAAAGATAAATACAACGTCAGCACTTGCCAGGGCATTCTGTCTTTGCTTCCTTGTAAGTGCAAATCTTTACTTACATGTTTAGAAAGTGATTCATATCCTCATCTTGTAAATGATTCACTTCTAAATGAATAAGCAGTTAATTTTCATTGTTACATAAAATGCTGTCTATTTAAATTTTTTAGAAACTTCCTGCATTACCTGTTCTTCATTTCAGAGGAAAGTTTGTCTTCAAGAACCTATTACATGATGCATGTCTGAATGCCTCATTTTATTAGCATTATTTTCCTAATTTATCAGAGCAATGATAATGCCCCAAACACTCTCTCCCCTCAGGAACATAGTTCCATAATTTTAATCCCCAAAGCTCTTAAGATTGAATTCCCACAAGTGGAAGGTGTTTAGAAAGAAAGAATTAAATAACAATTATGTTTATGCTAAACTAAGTTTATGTCCTATAATTTCCTGATGTCATTTGACCTTTGCATGAAATATAATAATGCCTAGTCTTTAAAACCTTTGAGCAGAAATCAAAGGTCATATTATTTATTGTTATTAGTTACTGTCTTTTCATTCTTGTTAGAATCATTTGGTTATGATTTCTGTGTTGAATGTCACTAGAACTCTTTCAAATAAGTCCTTTCTCTCTTCCAGTATCAGTTTGTGTTAAACAACAACAACAAAAAAGTAGAATCATAGATTAAACAGTTGAATGCTTCAGGTTTAACTTTAATAATTCAGATTTAGAAAAGAGGAGGAGTAGAGGACAAAATGTTTGCCTCATGAGACTACCAAGGCAGTGCAAGTACAAACAAAACATTGTTCCTGCTAATGTTTTTCTTGTAATGGGAACGATATGGAAGATATTTTTAAAAATAAATTGTCGAAAGAACTCTTGGAATGTGAGCATTCCTACATTATACTTCATATTTTACCACTGACAAATTTCTATTTCCTCTTAATGTTCTAGAATAGATCAGCTTATGTTTCAAAAACATGTTTTCTGATGAATGACTTCCCGTGTGGTATGCTCAGTTGCTCAGTCACGTTCACCTCTTTGCAATCCCATGGACTGTAGTCTACCAGGCTTCTCTGTCCATGAAATTTTACAGGCAATAATACTGGAGCAGATTACTATTTCCTGCTCCAGGGGATTTTCCCAACCCAGGGATCAAACCCATATCTCTTGCCTATCCTGCACTGGCAGGCAGATTCTTTGCCACTGTGCCAGCTGGGAAGCACTCAATGACTTCTACTTATATTGAAAAGTCAGCTTTTTCATACTGAGGCATAAAATATATTTGAAAAGTTTACATTTTTAATATGTACAGATTGATGACATGATAAATGTATTCACTCTTATATTCACAGCCAAGAAAGGAAGCAACACCCTGTATTTCTCCACAGCCCCCTTTATGCTTAATCTCACCCCACATATCCCTTCTCCTATCCTGGGGAGCCACTGATCTCCCTTCTATGGCTAGGGATTAATTTCCATGGCCTAAAAATCTTGTGTCGAAAAGGTCACAGTTTGTCTTCTCTCTCTGGCTTACTTTACTCAGCTCAGTGTCTGTGAGTTTCACCCATGTCTGAAAACATTTGCAGCGCATTCCAAGTTATTGCTAAATGGAATTCCATTGTCTGAATTCAATTGCCTACCAGTTATTTTATCCATACACCAGTTGATAAATATTTAGACTGCTCATCTTGGGACTGTCATATTGGGAATTGTGTGTTTAATTCTGTAAGCAAGTACACATTTTCTAAGGTAGTTGAACCATTTTATGCTCTCACCAGCAAACTATGAGTGTTTCAGTTTGCTTGAAATCTTTCTTTCCTCCTGGTGGATTGCCTATCATCTTATAGGATTTTTAAATAAATTAGAGCTTATCCATTATACTTTATTTACTTCTCTTAACTCTATGTGACAGGCTAACACGTGGACAAGTAAGGACAACTCAATGTGGCGATGGCTCCGATAGAGTTCAGTGGAGGTCATCGCAATGAAGCAAGGGATTTGTATTCACAGGTAATTTTACCAAGAAGGTAGGTCGACAGGATCTAGGAGATATTTAAGGTAAAAACAGTCAGGGGTTTTCCAGGCCGAGAGGGCAGTGTGTTTTAAGGCTGAGATGGGGGTTGGAGGCATTCGCAAGGCTGAGAGCGGCTGTAGCGCAGGCGCAGTGTGGGGAGCGGCTTGCACTCAAGGAGACCTGCGCACAACCTGACCCCACCCCCCTCATTTTGCCAAGTTGTTTGGATTTCTGCAGAGGCGAAGGGTTAGGAAGGGAGAGAACGTGAAATACCCGTGGTGACAGATAAAAATCTTCGCTTCACCTGCTCAGGGATGCTAGATACGATTTATATTTTTCTGTAATACTCTTAAATCTACTTAGAGCCTCACACTGCACCAGGTACAAGAAAAGAATCTCAATAAATATTGGGATTCTACTCCTTTATCACCAGAGTGACATCCATGTTCAGAAAGCTCAGTCTCACAGTATCTGTGGGTCTTTTTTGAGGTCTGTCTACTGAGGAATGCGTTTTCCTACCTCTAAGGAGCTGACTTGGCAGCATCTTCACCTTGCCTGAGGAGTAGGGCTCCTAACAGCCACGCTGGGAAGTTATGTCGTCTCTCAAAAGCATGTGCATCTACTCAACACATCTACTATGCATGTTTATCACTTTTCAAAAATGATCTAAAGAGTAGAAATAAAGTACAATTGGAACATGGAAACGTAACTCTTGGTAGCTCCCATCACTCTTGAGTACAGCACATGATTAATATAGAGAAGAGTCAGAGCATTAAAGATCTACTAAAAGAAACCATTAAAAATACTTGAAAAATATTAAGATATAAATCCTGAAATACTTAAATCTCTTTAAGATGTAGTTTCTAAAATATACCAATGTACCTACAATTTAGTTTCATTAGATAAGACAAAAATATACCAAAGATATATGCTCAAATGTTAGTCCACCAAAATAAAACAAGCAAGCACACAGATAAAACTAACTTCAATGCTTAGAGAAAAATAGAGATGTGCGTTGTTAACATCAATTTTAATATATTTATTTTATCACAAACATTAACATTTTAAAGATAAATTACAAAGTAAATCCCCACACACACAGACACTGTCTATTATACACAGAGTACATTTTGTAAAAGTGTAATATGGGGGCCTATTATACATTGCTTTATAATTTAGGTCAGATTCTTTGCTTTTGTTTTCTTTTGATTTTAGTCAAAGAAGTATATTGAGGTTTCCTTTCCTTGTCAGTTGCTATTTTTAATAGTCAGTTGTGCTTTTTAATGGTTTCGCAGCATCTCATTTCAAAGGCAGAGCATAATTTATTTAATTTACACCATATGAATCCTGCTGCTGCTACTGCTAAGTCGCTTCAGTCGTGTCCAACTCTTCTCGACCCTATGGACTGCAGCCTACCAGGTTCCTCCATCCATGGGATTTTCCAGGCAAGAATACTGGAGTGGGTTGCCATTTCCTTCTCCAGTGCATGAAAGTGAAAAGTCAAAGTGAAGTCTCTCAGTCGTGTCCAACTCTTAGCGACCCAATGGACTTCAGCCTACCAGGCTCCTCCACCCCTGAGATTTTCCAGGCAAGAGTACTGAAGTGGGATGCCATCGCCTTCTCCTAGTTTATTGTAATTAGTAATTGAGAGATATACAATAAATGTCCTTGTCACATTTCCTTCCTTGCCTGACTCTCTTCATATGCTTGCTTGCAAGAAACAGAACTACAGAGTCATGTGACCTGTGTGATTTGAAATTTTACATAAATACCTTAATTCCCCTCTAAAAGAAAATGCTAAATTATGTTTTTCCTAGTTGTTTTTGAAAGTGCTCAACTTTCAGCAAAGTGCTCAACTTCTCATACTCTAATTAATCTGATATTAATGATCCAGTGTTGTCAAATATGAGATACAAAACTGTATACAATTTTAATTAATTTTAAAATTATGTGTATATTTGACATTTTAATGTATTTATTAACCATACCTCTGTAAAATTTCCTGTTTATGTTTAGTGGGATATTCATCTCCATCTTAATGTTTTGTAAATTTTTTCAATATTTTTAAATCTACTAATTCTTCATCCTGTTTGCTGCCAATAGCTTTTCCAAGTTTGTTTGTTTTTCTTTAACATGCCTTTCTTTCACTTTGAAGTTGAATTTAAATT
>SJYC01141436.1:0-11942 GCA_006408675.1 Madoqua kirkii | reverse complement strand
TTTTTTTTTTTTTTTTTTGGCTGTGCCGCTTGCCGTGAAAGATATCCTCCTATCAGGGATCAGACCCATGCTCCCTGCAGCAGAAACTCAGAACCTTAACCACTGGACTGCCAGTGAAGCCCTTGTATAAGATTTTTAAAAAACATAACAGTAACGTTTTCTTAGGGGACATGTATAGTATAATTCAAAGTCACGGAGTGCTTTTCCAATTCAAGTAACTTAAACAATTGTGGGAAATATATGTCTATAATCTCTATTTGCAAGGCAGGTGAAGGCATTTGGTGTCCAGAACTTGCTTCTCAATAATATCAAGGTAAACTTAATTTTTTTTTTAGTTACATCATCTGCAAATGATGATACACTAATTTTTCATTTTTTTAAATTTCCATGTTTATTTATATAGCTTGTCTAATTGTATTAACTAGTAACTATAGCATTTATAGGGCTTCCCTTGTAGCTCAGTCGGTAAAGAATTTGCCTGCAGCGCAGAAGACCTGGGTTCGATCCCTGGGTTGGGAAGATCCCCTGGAGAAGGAAATGGCAACCCACTCCAGTATGCTTGCCTGGAAAATCTCATGGACAGAGGAACCTGGTGGATTGCAGTCCCTGGGGTCGCAAAGAGTCAGGCACGACTGAGTGACTAACATATAGCATTTATAAAATGCGATAACATTGGGCCATTTTGTCTTTATCTGAACCTTAAAAAAAGTGCTCCTAAAATTTTACTTCTGAGTATGTGTTGAATTTCAGTGATAGATATATTTTTACCATGTTTACATGGAAACAATGAGCAATCAAAACTTTGCATAGAACTTAGGGAAGATCCAGGAACTTCATTCAAATGCTCAGTATTAACATGGCCTATGTCTTTGTTCTTTCTCTCTTGGGTATAATATAATAGACAATATAATAGATTCATCCCTACTTACTGATGAATTTTTCTGTAATCATGTTGCCAACTCTAATTTAGTCATCTAATACCAGGGAGGTTATAATGTGGTGTTAATACCATCAAGGCATTGTAAGTTTTTATTATAAAGCCATGATAGGCATATCTGGGATAGTCATATTGAGAAAAGACTATCACAAAGTGTTTGACAGAATCTGATCTCTTATTTTCTTTCGTTGTATTCCACATATTCACTTCATGTTCAAGTGAATTTCATATTTAGAATTACATTGAAATTTTAGTGTCATTAGTAACAATATAATATTTTGCTTACACATAGGATAAACTTTAAAAAGTTTAATTTCCTTTGGCCTTGTCATATACATTATCTATAATTTAATTTAGTAACAGTGCAATTCTCTGTGACATTTATTGAATGGAACTATCAGTTCAGTTCAGTCACTCAGTCGTGTCCGGCTCTGTGACCCCATGAACCACAGCACGCCAAGCCTCCCTGTCCATTGCCAACTCCCAGAGTCCACCCAAACCCATGTCCATCGAGTCAGTGATGCCATCCAACCATCTCATCCTCTGTTGTCCCCTTCTCCTCTGAACTATAATATATCCAACTCTTTCACTTAATTTTTTCTATTGTCTTCTAAACTCTAAAAATAGAGAACCTTATGTCTTTTCTTAAAAATCTGCTACAGCTAATCTAATTTATTAAGGATAGGAAATGATAGCATGAAAATGCATTTATTGTTACCAGGCCACTCATCTATTCTTTCTAGATTGTCTTTCTCTTTTCCCAAGCTCAGTCTTCCACTCAAGGAAATTAATCCCACAGTCCAAAATAGCTTTCACATTCCAATCTGCCTATACAAGTTGAAACATGCTTGAAGACACCTCAAAAGTTCTTTCTACTCAAAAATAAGGCCTCTTTAACAATATTTTAAGTCCTCATTAATAATTTTTAACAAAGCCATGGGACCGTATGTGGGTGAGAAGACAATGTTATAGGAAAGACCAGTACCAAGTACCAGTCTGGTAATGGCAGCTAGTCCTCTGTTTACAGGATTTAACATCTATTGTACTCTTCCAAGCCTCAAATATATATTTGAAAATACGTTGCCCATATTACCTACAAAAATTATTTCCCTTGAAGAAAATACTAGACAAAGTACCTTTTTTTAATCTTTAGCCATCCTTGACACAGGTATTTGCATATAATTAATGTTCAGTATTTGTTTGATAACAATGAAAAGACTCGGTGTAAACCAATGAGAAAAATTGCTTGAACCATTTTAACTGAAATGAAAACACAGAACAATCCAAAAGAAAAAGGCTTACATACCAGGACTTTATTACAACTTAGTTTCATTATACAAAATATTCTGGAAATGCATTCCAAAAACTCTTACTGAATCAATAGTGTAAAATATTGCAGAGATCAACATGTAAACTTACAGCTCACATTGTTTGTACTCTCATTAATATAAACATTTTTGTAAAAAGCATAAAATTCTTGACCCTACAGTATCCCAGAGAAGTAAATACAGACTACATTTAGGTGAAAAACTGCTGAGAATAAATGGGGATGTGAATTACACTTTACCTTCAAGTGAGAAAAATTGGTGCAGAAATGGTCACTGTCAGTGACAATTGCTTTCACATGCAGATTTTACATTAGCTAATGATGGTGATTGCAGCCATGAAATTAAAAGACACTCCTTGGAAGGAAAGTTATGAGACATTACTTTTCCAGCAAAGGTCCATCTAGTCAAGGCTATGGTTTTTCTAGTGGTCATGTATGGATGTGAGAGTAGGACTGTGAAGAAGGCTGAGCGCTGAAGAACTGATGCTTTTGAACTGTGGTGTTGGAGAAGACTCTTGAGAGTCTCTTGGACTGCAAGGAGATCCAACCAGTCCATCTTAAAGGAGATCAGTTCTGTGTGTTCATTGGAAGGACTGATGCTGAGGCTGAAACTCCAATACTTTGGCCACCTCATGCGGAGAGTTGACTCATTGGAAGAGACTCTGATGCTGGGAGTGATTGGGGGCAAGAGGAGAAGGGGACGACAGAGGATGAAATGGCTGGATGGCATCACTGACTGGATGGACGTGAGTCTGAGTGAACTCCGGGAGATGGTGATGGACAGGGAGGCCTGGTGTGCTGCAATTCATGGGGTTCCAAAGAGTTGGACATGACTGAATGACTGAATTGAACTGAATGATCATTATGCCAGTCTTTTTGTGGTACAATTTTCCCACAATTTTCTACTTCTGCATGATGTCTGTAACTTATATCTGATTCCAAAGCAGAATTACTGCTTCCACAATACTGCAAGTGAACATTCCAAGATTCTGCCCAGCCATTAAGCAGGAGAGGCTTACCTGCTGCTCCGAAAGCACCAGGAAGGTACAGAGGAGATAGAGGTAGAGACCCTTGTGTGTGTGTGTTAAGTCCCTTCAGTTGTGTCCGACTCTTTGATACCTTATGAATTGTAGCCTGCCTGCAGGGCTCCGCTGTCCATGGGATTTTCCAGCAAGAATACTGGAGTGAGTTGCCATGCCCTTCTCCAGGGGATCTTTCAAACCAAGGAACTGAACCTGCGTCTTACATCTCCTGCACTAGCAAGTGGGTTCTTTATCACTAGCGTCATCTAGGAAGCCTTATGTAATGTTATTGAGCCTGGATTGTCTGATGTGGGCTGAATCAGGTCCCCTCACCCCTAATTCACATGTTGAAGTCCTAATTCCCAGTATTAAGCAGACAAGAGCTTTGAAAAGGTAATTAAGTTAAAATGAGTTCTTAAAGATGAGCCCTAATCCAACATGACTGGCATTCTTAGAAAAGATTAGGAGGCAGACTCTCATGTAGCAAGGACCATGAGAGAACACAGAGAGAAGACAGCCATCTGCAATCCAAGGAGAGGGGTCCTCAGAAGAAACAAACTGTTGACACATTGATCTTGGAATTCTAACCTCTGAAACTAGGAGAAAATAATTTCTGTTGATTAAACCACTCCATCTGTTGATACTTTGTCATGACACCCCTAGTAGCATAATACAATGTTGCAAAAGACTGAGAAAAAAGAACCATTGAAAGCTATATGAAAGTTGAGCATAAATGAGAAAATTATTACAGATTTGCAATGAAAAATGAGATTCAGGATTCAGTGAAATGGAAAGAGGCAAGTGCATGTGGTAAGAGCATGTACAGAGTGTTGAGAGAGGCAACACAGGTAAGGTACTTTATCATTTATTATTTACTGCAATAAGTATCTTTACAATGTAAATATCTTTACATCTTATGATTAAAACACCCGCCTGCAAATTTGTTCCTGGCTAACTTGAAAAAAAATAAATATTTCCCCAATTTTGAAAGGCTTTATTCATTTTTTGTATCTAATTTCATCATAAATTCATAATTTTAAAAATAGCCCTGAATATTCATTCAACTTAGTGCTCTCATTCATTCTGAAAATAAACTAATGGTTGATGAACTATTATTAAAAAGTCCCCCAGTTAAAATGACTTTCATGGCTTTCCTAAACCAAGGGTAAAATAAAGCATAAATCAAAGGGTTCATGGCTGAGTTATAATAGGCACCCCAACAGCAAATCTCATAAATATAGGCAGGGGTTATGAAACCCATAAAGGCATCAATTAATATATCAATTGTATATGGTAACCATGAAATCATAAATACTACTACTGTGACCCCCAGGGTTTTAGCTGCTTTTCTCTCTCTCTTGGCCACTCTGGATTTATAGCTCTCTGATTCTGCTTTGCTGCCAGTAATTTCAATTTTTAGAGCTTGTTGTTTAGCTACAATAAAAATCTTACCATAAAGAATTACCATAATGAAGGAAGGTATAAAAAATATCAGAACACTTATCAAAACCCATTCTTGATTTACAACAATTTGACAACCACCTATACAGTTGAGAGCACTTACTAATTCCTCCATCCCATCGTCACTGACACCTGTGTAGAACACAGCTCCGCTGTACACAATGGGCAGGATCCAGGAGATGCTGATGCATACCCCTGACATAGACACCGTGAACTTGGTGGGATAGATCAGGGGGTCGGTAACAGCAATGTACCTGTCGATGGAGATGAAGCACAAGTGGAAGAGAGAAGCGTAACAAAATGCCACATCACAGGAACTGTGAAGGGCACAAAATCTGGCTCCAAAGTACCAGCAGCTCTCCACGGACCTGACCATGCTGAAGGGCATCACGGTCACTCCCACCAGAAAGTCCGCGCAAGCCAGAGAGGCGATCAAGAAGTTGGCTGGCGAATGCAGCTGCTTGAAGTGAAGAACTGAAATCATCACCAAGAAATTTCCAAAGATAGCCAATAAAGACAAAAGCCAAACACTGTGTACAGAATCACCCGAGATTCAGGTGAGTAGGAAGATTTAATACAAGATCTGTTCACACTCTCATAGCAAAACTGCACGGTATCAGGTTGGGAAAGATTGCTGGTCATGGTTCTGCAGTTGGATGCTTGCTTTTTTTCTGCCCTTCGGAAAAAATGATTCAATTCTGAAAATTAAGTAAATAAAATAAAACTGTATACTTGAATAGTGCTTTTTAAAACTTCCTCATGTTACAACATTTTCCATTTTGTTATGTGAAAAAATTAAAAGAATTTTTTAAGTTCGGAAATTTATTCCTTCTGTGTTTATATAAGTATTTCTCTATGTCTAAATCTCAAAGTAGTTAACTTTAAGCAGATCTACTATGATTATTATGATTATTCAGAAATCACATTATCTGAATAATTGAAGAAATTTAATTTAAATACCTGGCCCTTTACAACTGTAAACTTCTTCCTTGCAAAGGATAATCACATGTAACTATCGCACATTTGAAAAGTCATCTCTTAATAGACCTCAGCCTTTAAGTTGTCTGAAAAGTTAACACCTAGGATGCTTTAGAAAACCAGCCAATAAACTTTGCCCATTATAAATTCCTCACAAGTAATCCCCGTAGTGTAAGGTGTGACTGATGAATTTTGTTGATTATAATTAAAAAGTTTTTCTGCAAAACATGTTTCTTTGTGCCCTTTGACTTTATTAAAACATGATTTTCACATCCAAGAAATCTATTTTAATTCAACTGTTTCAAAATAGCCTCATTCTGTATTTGGCAATGATGTAACCTATTCTCCACTTATAAAACTGGCTGCACAATTTGCAGAATCTGGGACAAAATAACAATCTGGAGATCTTTGTTCAAAAATATGAAAAATAGTGCCCTCTCATTGACAAGTGTTTTCCCCTTCTCTGCAGTTTCTCTTGACTTGCCAAAATATTTGATTTTTGCTGTGGAATGCCTCACTCCCTTGGACATAGAGATACTAGCAGGTCAAGTGCAGGTGCTCGTAGGTGCCTGGAGACCCTGTTCTGCAACTCAGTGGCCCACCCACTGCTAGGCTCCCCCTCCCACCAACCACTGAAACAATAGTCCAGGCTCTGGGGTGAGGAAGCTGAGCCAGATATCTGCCTTTCTCCTGGGCCTGCTGCCTAAACCACCCTGGGACTGTGGCCTCCACATCAGGACCCACACAGTGCATGAATCAGGGGTAGGTGAGGGGCTTGGCCTGCTGAGTCTCTACTGGAACGTGCTGTGTTCCTCCCAACCTGAGATGGGATGGCACCTGCCGTGCCTACAGTGAGGCTGCTGGCGTGCACTTCTGACCACAGCCTTCCTGATGCCACGTCTGGTCCTCGCACGGGGTGGAGAAGGAATGGCAGTGCTAGGAGGTCAGAGTAAGGAAGGAGACACTGGACTATGCCCAGAGAGCCGGGGGAAGAGGAGCAGGTGGACGAAAACCTCTCCCAGGGAGAGAGGGATATAATGGGAGACAGTCATAGGTAACGTGATTCCAGGTTTCAAGACCCCGCACATGCTCCATGGTCCCTTCCAACTTCACACACAAAATACAGTTCAAAGATGAAATTATTACAAATTCCAAAACTGAAGCAACAGACCTCAAAGAGCCTCTTGATAAAAGTGAAAGAGGGCAGTGAAAAAGTTGGCTTAAAGCTCAACATTCAGAAAATGAAGATCATGGCATATGGTCCCATCACTTCATGGCAAACAGATGGGGAAACAGTGGGGAAAGTGACAGACTTTGTTTTGAGAGGCTCCAAAATGACTGTAGATGGTGACCGCAACCATGAAATTAAAAGACACTTGCTCCTTGGAAGAAAAAGTATGACCAACCTAGACAGCACATGAAAAAGCAGCATTACTTTTCCAACAAAGTTTTGTCTAGTCAAAGCTATGGTTTTTCCAGTAGTCATGTATGGATGTGGGAGTTGGACTATAAAGAAAGTTGAACACCAAAGAACTGATGCTTTGAACTGTGGTGTTGGAGAAGACTCTTGAAAGTCCCTTGGACTGCAAGAGGATCCAACCAGTCCATCCTAAAGGAAATCAGTCTTGAATCTTCATTGGAATGACTGATGCTGAAGTTTAAACTCCAATACTTTGGCCACCTGATGCAAAGAACTGACTCACTGGAAAAGACCCTGATGCTGGGAAAGATTGAAGGTGAGAGGAGAAGGGGACAACAGAGGACAAGATGGCTGGATGGCATCACTGACTCTATTGACGTGAGTTTGAGTAAACTCTGGGAGTTAGTGATGGACAGGGAGGCCTAGCCTGCTGCAGTCCAAAGGGTCACAAAGTGTTGGACACAACTGAGTCACAGAATTGAACTCAACTTACCTCTGCTATTGTAAGTTCTTCCTCTGCTCCTTTGAGACGCAAATCTTTTTAATAGCCTCTTGCCTATTTTACCACCCACAACTGTCTTTCTTAAGTACCAGACAACCATCCCTTTGAAATGTTACAATCAGTTCCCCATTTCCCATTTCAGTTCACTTCAGTTCAGTGGCTCAGTCCTGTTTGACTCTTTGCAACCCCATAGACTGCTGCATGCCAAGCTTCCCTGTCCATCACCAACTCCCATTGCTTGCTCAAACTCATGTCCATTGAGTTGGTGATGTCATCCAGCCATCTCATCTTTTGTCGTCCCCTCCTCCTCCTGCCTTCAATCTTTCCCAGACTCGGGGTCTTTTGCAATGAGTCAGTTCTTCATATCAGGTGGCCAAAGTTTTGGCATTCCAGCTTCAGCACCAGTCCTTCCAATGAATGTTCAGGACTGATTTCTTTTAGGATTCTTTTAGGATTGATTTCTTGCAGTTCAAGTGACTCTCAAGAGTCTTCTCCAACATCACAGTTTATGTTGAGGTTTGACAGAAAACAGCAAAATTCTGTAAAGCAATTATCCTTCAATAAAAGATAAATTAATTTTTTTTTTTTAAATCAATTTTTCGATGCTCACCTTTCTTTATGGTCCAACTCTCACATCCATACATGACTACTAGAAAAACCATTTAATACTTGGAGAAATCAATCCAGAGCCAGGTGGGCCACAATATTTAGCCAGCAGACTCAGGCTAGTATGTGGATAGAAACAAAAGCTGGACAGTAGTTTTATTATAAGATTTCTTCAACATTGCTTTTTCATAGGAATGGAGAAGGAACTCTTCTCAATAAGAAGACCTTTAATTTGGACTAATTGAAGGACACCAGAAAGTTTTCCCAACTGAATAAATCTTCCCTTCTTGAAATATCACTCTTAGTACTTTATCCTTTTTACAAAGTACTTGTCTCTGGATGCCCCCTAAAATTTCTCTATGCCTTCAACCACTGCCAACTCAAAGGGGAAGCTGTGTGAGAATGGTAGGTTTCACTGTTCATGCTTTCATTCAGTCAGTAGTTTAGCAGCTTATAGGAAGGAGATGGGGTTCCTAGGAGATGGTAGAAAGTAAAGACAGGGAAACAGTGGAAACAGTGTCAGACATCTCCAAAATCACTGGAGATGATGATTGCAGCCATGAAATTAAAAGATGCTTACTTCTTGGAAGAAAAGTTATGACCAACCTAGATAGCATATTTAAAAGCAGAGACATTACTATGCCAACAAAGGTCCATCTAGTCAAGGCTATGGTTTTTCCTGTGATCATGTATGGATGTGAGAGTTGGACTGTGCAGATAGCTGATCACCGAAGAATTGATGCTTTTGAACTGTGGTGTTGGAGAAGACTCTTGAGAGTCCCTTGGACTGCAAGGAGATCCAACCAATCCATTCTGAAGGAGATCAGCCCTGGGATTTCTTTGGAAGGAATGATGCTAAAGCTGAAACTCCAGCGCTTTGGCCGCCTCATGCAGAGTTGACTCATTGGAAAAGACTCTGATGCTGGGAGGGATTGGGGGCAGGAGGAGAAGGGGACGACAGAGGATGAGATGGCTGGATGGCATCACTGACTCAATGGACACAAGTCTGAGTGAACTCTGAGAGTTGGTGATGGACAGGGAGGCCTGACGTGCTGTGATTCATGGGATTGCAAAGAGTCGGACACGACTGAGCAACTGAACTGAGCTGAACTGAACTGAAAAACAGGGCAAATGGGAGACTCTAAAGTAGATTTTACCTGTCTCATAAATTTAACAAAGATGAGTCATAGCAGAAATCTTATCTATTCTTCTCTTTAAAATTGTCTATTCTGCTTAGCTTTGTATTGTCCTTCGAACTCGATGAAAGATCACTCTTTGCCATTAAATATAATTGACTATATACCTTTAAACTGTTGTGTCTGTGGACAGAATAAAATATAAATGTCCATTGCTATGTAATACCTTGGAATATAGTCTACACTTTTTTATTTCTGAGAAATGCTATTGGTCTTTTGAAATTTATTATAAGACATTATATTATTTCCCATCACTGTGTACAATAGCCAAGAAGTCTTTTTGGTTAAAATGCTTGATTGTATGACTTTAGCTAATCAGTCTTATAAAGGCATGTTCTGAAAGTGTCTCAGATAAAACATCCTAATAAAATTCTTTCCACTGATAAAATTTATAAAATTGAAACAAGCAATTCCAATGCAATAATAGTTTGTTTATTGGCTCTTTGATCTCAAAAACCTACAGACTTGTTTAAATCATCCTAATTTTTACACAAGACCTCAATGAGAACACGTATTATCATTTTCATTTTATAGGTAAGCAACTAAGATATACAAAAGGGTAATGACTTGACCAAGGTTGAAGCTGGGAAATAGTAGGGATAGGTTTCAAACCCAGAGAAGCTGGCTTTAAAATCTCACTCTGGACTCTGTAGTATATGTAGATTTTACAGATAAAAAAAGGCACGTGTTTCCAAAAACTATAAGAGACAGCAACTAAGATATACAAAAGGGTAATGACTTGACCAAGGTTGAAGCTGGGAAATAGTAGGGATAGGTTTCAAACCCAGAGAAGCTGGCTTTAAAATCTCACTCTGGACTCTGTAGTATATGTAGATTTTACAGATAAAAAAAGGCACGTGTTTCCAAAAACAACTAGTCATTCATAATCCAGATAATAAATCTCTGAGATATCACCCCATGAATTTCCATTTCCACTCTGTATTATGGAAGTTTATATGTTCTAGCATTTTTGTCATTAAATATAAAATTTGAGGATTAGTCAAACACTATCAATAGCCAAATCTGGATTTTTCCTAAATATTGATTACTAACAATTTTCTACTTTAGAAAATCAAATTTAAAATGAGACAGATTTTTTAAATTTATATTTTTATTGATGGATAATTGCTTTATATAATTTTGTTTTCTGTCAAACCTCAACATGAATCAGCCATAGCTATACCCTTTTGAACCTCCCTCCCTTCTCCAGCCCCATCCCACCCCTCTAGATTGCTACAGAGCCCCTGTCTAAGTTTCCTGAGCCATACAGCAATTTCCCACTGGCTATCTATTTTGCATATGGTAATGTAAGTTTCCATGTTACTCTCTCCATACATCTTACCCTCTCATCCCCTCTCCCCATGTCCATAAGTTTATTCTCTATGTCTATTTCAAAAGGACACAGATTTTTAATGTAAAAAAGCAGTACACAATTATTTGATGGATGAAAATAAAGTCATTATTTGCTTAAAAATAGCCTTAGGTGCTTAGAAAGAGCAAGGAACTGTACTAAGTATTGAAATAAGGTGAAAAAATAACAAGTAAAAAGTACACAGGTATTTAGTATTGCTAGTAAACATCAGATTACTTGATATATAAAGTATAATAAATCTGTCTAAACCCTGAAAATATCTAAAAATTATTGCTAAGGTTCTGTGATAAACTTAGTTTAAAATGTAGTAATCAAAATAAATTTCTTGCATGTCAAAGGACAGTTGTCTTTAAAACTCATTTTTGACTTTTTAATTACTATTACTAGTGTGTTTCTGCTTTTTTTTTTTCAAGTGAGATGTAATACTGAAGAGTCATTCTTCAAGACTGATACTTAAATAGATTGGAATGTGTCAAAAATGAAGAGTGAAAACATAAATGAAGAGCATTAGAGTTGAAAAAAAATAAACAGCAGCTTCCCAAACAGCAGCTTGGGGATCTGTGAAATTCAGGTAAGCATCAATTACATCAGTAAAAAGAAGAAATGTTACAGCAGTGACCCGTGAGTGACTCTGACAGTTCTCCAAGAGCACCTGTATATTAATGATGGCCTGTTTTGTCTTTGCAATGTGTTATTGATGGATTGTTCACAGTCTTGATGCCAACTGATAAATTTGCTCTAATTCCAACCAACACTGAGGCAAATGACAGCAACTGTTCTATAACTTTCTTTTTTTAATGTATTTATTTTAATTGGATGCTACTTACTTTAATTGGATGCTAACCACTGTTATAGTGGTTTTTTGTTCCATAACTTTCTATTTCTGAACACTCCATTTCAATATTTTTTAATATCAGTTCAGTTCAGTCACTCAGTCGTGTCTGACTCTTTGAGACCCCATGAATTGCAGCACGTCAGGCCTCCCTGTCCATCACCAACTCCCAGAGTTCACCCAAACTCATGTCCATCAAGTTGGTGATGTCATCCAGCCATCTTATCCTCTATTGTCCCCTTTTCAATATATAATTTTTTTGAAAGTAGCACTGCACTTTTAGTATCAA
>SJYC01141435.1:0-14825 GCA_006408675.1 Madoqua kirkii | reverse complement strand
TTACTATTACTAGTGTGTTTCTGCTTTTTTTTTTTCAAGTGAGATGTAATACTGAAGAGTCATTCTTCAAGACTGATACTTAAATAGATTGGAATGTGTCAAAAATGAAGAGTGAAAACATAAATGAAGAGCATTAGAGTTGAAAAAAAATAAACAGCAGCTTCCCAAACAGCAGCTTGGGGATCTGTGAAATTCAGGTAAGCATCAATTACATCAGTAAAAAGAAGAAATGTTACAGCAGTGACCCGTGAGTGACTCTGACAGTTCTCCAAGAGCACCTGTATATTAATGATGGCCTGTTTTGTCTTTGCAATGTGTTATTGATGGATTGTTCACAGTCTTGATGCCAACTGATAAATTTGCTCTAATTCCAACCAACACTGAGGCAAATGACAGCAACTGTTCTATAACTTTCTTTTTTTAATGTATTTATTTTAATTGGATGCTACTTACTTTAATTGGATGCTAACCACTGTTATAGTGGTTTTTTGTTCCATAACTTTCTATTTCTGAACACTCCATTTCAATATTTTTTAATATCAGTTCAGTTCAGTCACTCAGTCGTGTCTGACTCTTTGAGACCCCATGAATTGCAGCACGTCAGGCCTCCCTGTCCATCACCAACTCCCAGAGTTCACCCAAACTCATGTCCATCAAGTTGGTGATGTCATCCAGCCATCTTATCCTCTATTGTCCCCTTTTCAATATATAATTTTTTTGAAAGTAGCACTGCACTTTTAGTATCAACCGATTAAGAAAAATACATGTTGGACAAAAACAATTATGAATTAAATAATGCTTTTGTGCAAATGCATATTTTATTAATAAAAATAAACATGCATTTTAATAATAGTACATATATGTGAGACACATAGTATTTATGAAATTTACAATCTGAGGCCTAAGTGGATTAATTACATCTTTGCAATAACTGTCTACTTCCATCTTCAGGGTGTCTTGTTCCAAATACATCCAAGGCTCCACAGCAATTCTGTATGCAGCTAGCCAAGAAGTTAATCTATTACTTGTATAAATAAGTTAGATGTAGAAGAAAGGAGTGGTGCTGAGGTCATCACTGTGATAGTTTGGGGGTAAATAACCAAGTGTTGTGTTTTTTTCAGTCAAAAGACTTTTATGAAGAACTTCTTGGAGAGTAGAAAAATAAACAATAAAGAGTACATTTGAAGTGCATTCTTCATTCATAAATGTGAATAAGAGCTTAGAAACATCACTGAACAGTATTTATTTCTGCAATCAGTTCATCCAATGATTACACTCTACAAAATGCAAGTGAATACAACAGTATATTTATATATGTTTTAAGTCCCCCAGATCATTTTCCTTATTACATATGAGTGTCACTGTCAGTTTACATCTGCAATTAACACACATGTCTATGAAGACAACATTATTGATTCACTATGGAAGGAACACAGCTTTGAGCTCTTCTCTGGAGAGAGTGTGAGGGACCTTAATTATGATCATTTGAAAGGTGACCAGTAGACCTGCTTGGTGACGTTGTGTCTGAACCACATAGGTGTTCTGCATGAAGAGTCCTATTCTCTTCATCCTCTTTTATCTTTATTTTTTTTCTCCCAAATACTGTCAGCTCTATTTGAAAGGTGTTAATGTATGAATGTGAACTAGCTTGTATAAAGTATTTCACAAAGTTTTTTTTATAAAACATATAACATACAAAGTTTATGTAACTCTGTTTAGTTATCTCTTCTTTTCATCTCATTAAACAAGTTTGTTATAGAATAGTCTGTGAAAATGAGTTACCTAAATAAAGATTTAAGAAGGCAAATCACCTTATTCTTGGTTTTTTCAAATTTTTCTCCATCTTAAACAGTTGACATACATGTTTAATTAAAATGAATTAAAATTCATGTGAATAAGAAATGTTATCAGATGAGAAAACTAAAGATCTTCCTAGAGTCTATAATACCAACTTGGGTACTTGCTATTTTGAAATAACCCTTGTTTATATTTGGGTAATTCAGCTGTTACTATAATTCAGGTAATGTATATCTCCAAATACAGTGTCTAATACAATGAACTCAAAAGTAGAACAAAAAGTTCATTTGAATTAGCATTTGGTGGCTCAAACAGCAAAGAATCTGCCTGCAATGTGGGAGACCTGGGTTCAGTCCCCGAGCTGGGACGATCCCCTGGAGAAGGGCATGGCAACCCACTCCAATATTCTTGCCCAAGGAATCCCCACAGACAGAGGAGCCTGGCGAGCCATAGGGTAGCAAAGAGTCAGACATGACTGAGTGACTGAGCACATCACAGCTTATCCAGATTGTTAAAAAAGCAGTACCATCTCTTTGTCTACATGCGCATTTGACTGTAATAAATTATTTTCTCCAATAGTAAAATGTTCTGTAATCATGTAATTACTGTACATGTTTTCTGTGAGCCTAGTGTCCATAAAATGGAGAGAAAGTATGACCAGGATTTAGAAAACACAAAAATTCAATCTTTAATTCACTAGAAAATTTCCATTGCACCTTTTGCTTTTCCCCTTTCTCTAAAGTCCTTTTTAGACTAACAAGTTTCAAGAGTTTGTAATCTTACACTAACTTTTAAATAAAATATACTTTAAAGAAGATTTTTTTGTTCCCCAAAATCTAACTTCAAGTTACATAGAATTTTTTTTAGCCTGTATATATTTTGGACAACTTAACATTGGTGACAAGTATAAAAGAACTGACAAAATTCAAATTATTTGAAGAAACAATGAGAAACTTCAGAGGAAAAGGTAGAGAATCAGAAAAGCATAAAAGAATATGAAATGAGAGGCAACACTACTCATTTATCACTAAATTCTAAAATAAATGCCAAAATTCAACACATGAACACAACAAAATTTTGGAACAACTAACTTTTAAACATTAATGTCCTCCTGGTTGGCAAATGATTACACTTCCATCTCTAGATCCAAGTACTTAATTTGCCCTTGACCTTGCTTCCATGTTAGTTTTTAAGGTCCTGAAGCAATCTTGTTAATCTATGTCTGCTTCCTCAGAAAATAAATTAATTGTGGATGAATCAATTCTTAAGACTTGGCCACTTATGATAAGCTTTATTGCCTTCCGAAACCATGGATAAAAGAAAGCATAAATCAAGGGATTCATAGCCGAATTATAATAAACACACCACACTAAAATCTCATAAACATAAGGAGGAGTTATAAAATTCATATAAGCATCAATCACAGCATCAATAATGTATGGGAGCCAAGAGACCAGAAAAGCTGCCACGGCAATACCCAGTGTTTTCGCGGCTTTTCTCTCTCTCTTTGCTACTCTTTCCTTGTAACTCTCTGAGGAGCACTGAGCTTGGCTGGCTGTGCTTTCTATCTTCCTGGCCTGATATTTAGCCACCAAAAATATCTTACCGTATATAAACACCATGACAACAGTGGGTATAGAGAATAGGAGAAAACAGAGTAGAACCCAGTTTTGATTCAGTGGAGCCTGGCAGCCTCCTACACAGGTGAGAGCAACTACGAGGTCCTCAATCCCTTCCTCATTGGCTCCTGTGTAAAAGATAGAAAAACTGTATGTGACAGAAAAGAACCAAGAGAGAATAATGCATACTCCTGAAACAGAGACCGTAAACTTGGTAGGATAGGTCAGAGGGTCAGTAACAGCAATATATCTATCGATCGAGATACAGCATAAATGAAATAAAGAAGCGAAACAGAAGGAAGTATCGAAACAAGTATGAAATTTACAGTAGCTCTCCCCAAAGTACCAGCAGCTCTCCACCGACCTCACTGTGCTGAAGGGCATCACAGTCACTCCCACCAAGAAGTCCGCACAGGCCAGAGATGCGATGAGAAAGTTAGTGGGAGTGTGCAGCTGTCTGAAGTGAAGAATAGCAATAATGACCAGTAAGTTTCCAAACACGGCCAGCACAGCCCCCAAACCGAGGACTGCATATAGAATTGCCCGAGGACCTGGTGAGTAGGAGCCTTAACACAGGACCCGTTGATGTTCTGGTAGCAGAGTTCCACAGCTTCAGCTTGGGAGAAATTGTTCACCATTGCCTTCTTCTCTGAAAGAGTTTAGGGTTCTCCAATTCCCTATTTCAGCAATTTAAAACAAGAAGGAGATGGCAATTTTAAAAGTTTCTGGAAGCAGGAAAAATTTCCCCAAAGTACCAGCAGCTCTCCACCAAATAAATGAAAGTTAGTAACTTTTCTCCTATTTTGGGGAGAATAGGAACTCTAACTTCTTGGTCTTTTCAAAAACTATTCCCAAGTTTTTAATATATTTAGATTGGGAATTTGTTGCAGAGAGTCATTAAAATACAGTCAGTGTTCTTAGTCCAGTGATACATTTTATATAATGTAATTAGCTGATGGTTAGAAAGTCCTTTTTTTGTGTTACTTTACCTTTTGAAATCTTGTCTGTAACCTCCTGAGCTGAGAACTGATTAGGCTACCAAGAGCTGAATTTTATCTACTAAGTCATCTCCCCTGAGTAGTCCACCAGTAATGATAAACTGTACTTCATTTTTTCAAGAAGGAAGAAGTAAATTACATCTCCTTCAAATTACAGCCTCAAAAATCCCTATAGTATAGAGGGTAAAGACTAAGGAAATATTTACTCATAATAACTTGCTAAACTTATTTGGAGAGTGTATTTCCTCCACTGCTTATATTTTCAGAGTTTGTGGGATTTTTGATTTTGATTTTTGTATTCTTCCATGGTTTGGACTGCTTGAGATGATTTGGAGAACTTTTCTTCCCAAATTGATACTAATATATAAGCAGTATATAAGTATTTTTCTGGCTAACAATCAGTTTTCAGTTCAGTTCAGTTCAGTCGCTCAGTCGTGTCTGACTCTTTGCGATTCCAGGAACTGCAGCACACCAGGCCTCCCTGTCCATCACTGCCTCCCTGTCCATCACCAACTCCCGGAGTTCACTCAAACTCATGTCCATTGAGTCAGTGATGCCATCTAGCTATCTTGTCCTCTGTCATCCCCTTCTCCTCCTGCCCTCACTCTTTCCCAGCATGAGTGTCTTTTCAAATGAGCTCTTCACATCAGGTTGCCGAAGTATTGGAGTTTCAGCTTTAGCATCAATCCTTCCAATGAACACCCAGGACTGATCTCCTTTAGCATGGACTGGGTGGATCTCCTTGCAGTCCAAGGGACTGTCAAGAGTCTTCTCCAACACCACAGTTCAAAAGCATCAGTTCTTCAGCACTCAGCTTTATAGTCCAACTCTCAAACCATACATGACCACTGGGAAAAATCATAGCCTTGACTAGACGGACCTTTGTTGACAAAATTATGGCTTTGAATCTTAATATGCTGTCTAGGTTGCTCATAACTTTCCTTCCAAGGAGTAAGCATCTTTTAATTTCATGGCTCCAATCACCATCTGCAGTGATTTTGGAGCCCCAAAAAATAAAGTCAGCCACTATTTCCACTGTCTCCCCATCTATTTCCCATGAAGTGATGGGACCAGATGCCATGATCTTCATTTTCTGAATGTTGAGCATTAAGCCAAACTTTTCACTCTCTTCTTTCACTTTCATCAAGAGGCTCTTTAGTTCTTCTTCACCTTCTGCCATAAGGGTAGTGTCATTTGCATATCTGAGGTTATTGATATTTCTCCCAGCAATCTTGATTCCAGCTTGTGTTTCTTCCAGTCCAGTGTTTCTCATGATATACTCTGCACATAAGTTAAATAAGCAAGGTGACAATATACAGCCTTGACGTACTCCTTTTCCTATTCAGAACCAGTCTGTTGTTCCATATCTAGTTCTAACTGTTGTTTCCCGACCTGCATACAGGTTTCTCAAGAGGCAGGTCAGGTGTTCTGGTATGCCCATCTCTTTCAGTCTAAAATCAGTAAGATTGATTAAAATAAGCAATAACTCACCTAGCCCTTCATTTTTCATCCTTAAAACAGCGGCCTATGTAACACCTGGAATGGTCTGGGCTAGACTGGGGAGGTGGTTAGATTAGCTACCTCTCTGGTGGGAATAGATTCATTCAAAGGCATCCAAAATTCAAGGAGATACAAAGTTTATTTCTCCTAGTGTTTGTTTTTATTTGATTGTTTCTATGCTGAAGAATAGAGTCTTCAGACACTTTACAGAAGTCACCAAACAATTTAGTTTAGTTCATTCTCTCAGTCATGTCCGACTCTTTGCAACCCTGTGGACTGCAGCATGCCAAGCTTCCCTGTCCATCACCAACTCCCAGAGCTTGCTCAAACTCATGTCCATTGAGTTGGTGATGCCATCCAGCCATCTCATCTTCCGTCGTCCCCTCCTCCCCCTGTCTTTGATCTTTCCCAGAATCAGGGTCTTTTCCAACGAGTCAGTTCTTTGCATCAGGTGACCAAAGTTTTGGTGCTTTAGCTTCAGTATCAGTCCTTCCAATAAAGATTCAGGACTGGTTTCCTTTAGGATGTACTGATTGAATCTCCTTGCAGTTCAAGGGACTCTCAAGAGTCTACTCCAAAACTACAGTTCAAAACTGTCAATTCTTCGATGCTCAGCCTTCTTCATGGTCCAACTCTCATATCTATACATGACTACTGGAAAAACCATAGCCTTAACTAGATGGATATTTGTCCATAATGTCTCTCCTTTTTCAATATGCTATCTAGGTTTGTTATAGTTTTTCTTCCAAGAAGCAAATCTCTTTTAATTTCATAGCTATAGGCACCATCTGCAGTGATTTAGGAGCCCAAGAAAATACAGTCTGTCCATGCTTCTATTGTCTCCCCATCTATTTGCCAGGACTGATGGGACCAGATGCCATGATCTTCATTTTTCGAATGTTGAGTTTAAATCAGTTTTTCACTCTCCTCTTTCACACTCATCAAGGCTCTTTAGTTCCTCTTTGCTTTCTGCCATAAGGATGGTGGCATCTGCATATCTGAGGTTATTGATATTTCTTCCAGTAATCTTGATTCCAGCTCATGCTTCATCCAGTCCAACATTTTGCAGGATGTAATCTAGATAGAAGTTAAATAAGCAAGGTGACAGTATACAGCCTTGAGTTATCCTTTCTCAATCTGGAACCACTCCATTTTTCCATATCTGGTTCTAACTGTTGCTCCTTCACCTACATGCAGATTTCTCATGAGGCAGGTCAAGGGGTCTGGCATTCCTGTCTCTTGAAGAATTTTCCACAGTTTGTTGTGATCCACACAATCAAATGCTTCAGCATACTCAATGAAGTAGAATTAGGTGTTTTTCTGGAATTCTGATGCTTTTTCTATTATCCAGTGGATGTTGGCAATTTGATCTCTGGTTCCTCAGCATTTTTGAAATCCAGCTTGAACATCTGGAAGTTCACAGGTCATGAACTGTTGAAGCCTAGCTTGGAGAATTTTGTGCATTGCTTTGCTAGCATGTGAGATGAGTGCAATTGTGCAGTAGTTTGAGCATTCTTTGGCATCGCCTTTCTTTGGGATTGTAATGAAAACTGAACTTTTCCAGTCCTGTGGCCACTGCTGAGTTTTCCAAATTTGCTGGCCTATTGAGTGCAGCACTTGAACAACATCATCTTTTAGGATTTGAAATAGCTCAGCTGGAATTCCATCACCTCTACTAGTCTTGTTTGTAGTGATGCTTCCTAAGGTCCACTTTACCTCACACTCCAGGATGTCTGGCTCTAGGTGAGTGATCACACCATCATGGTTATCTGGGTTATGAAGATCTTTTTTGTATAGTTCTTCTGTGTATTCTTGCCATCTCTTCTTAATATCTTCTGCTTCTGTTAGGTCCATACTGTTTCTGTCCTTTATTGTGCCCATCTTTGCATGAAATATTCCCTTGGTATCTCTAATTTTCTTGAGAGCTCTAGTCTTTCCCCTTCTATTGTTCTCCTCTATTTCTTTGCATTGATCACTTTAGAAGGCTTTCTTATCTCTCCCTGCTATTCTTGGAACTTTGCATTCAAATGGATATATCTTTCCTTTTCCCCTTTGCCTTTTGCTTTTCTTCTTTTCTCAACTATTTGTAAGGCCTCCTAAGACAACCATTTTGCCTTGTTTGTATTTCTTCTTCTTAGGGATGGTTTTGATCACCGTGTCCTGTACAATGTTATGAAGCTCCATCCATGGTTCATCAAGCACTCCACCAGATATAATCTTTTGAATCTATTTCTCACTTCCACTGTGTAATCATAAGGGATTTGATTTAGGTCATACCTGAATGGTCTACTGGTTTTCCCTACTTTCTTCAATTTCAGTCTGAATTTGGCAGTAAGGAATTCATGATCTGAGCCACAGTCAGCTCCTAGTCTTGCTTTTGCTGACTGTATAGAGCTTCTCCATCTTCAGCTGTAAAGGATATAATCAATCTGATTTCTGTATTGACCGTCTGGTGACGTCCATGTGCAGAATCATGTCTTGTGTTGTTGGAAGAGGGTTCACTATGACCAGTGCATTCTCTTGGCAAAACTTTATTACCCTTTGCTGTGCTTCATTTTGTACTCCAAGGCCAAACTTGCCTGTTACTCCAGGTATCTCTTGATTTCCTACTTTTGCATTCTAGTCTCCTATGATGAAAAGGACATCTTTTTTTTTTTTTTGGTGTTAGTTCTAGAAGGTCTTGTAGATCTTCTTAGAACCATTCAGCTTCAGCTTCTTCTGCATTAGTGGTTGGGACATAGACTTGAATTACTACCTTGAGAACCCCATGAAGAGCACCAAACACTAGCAACTATTAAGTTACAACCTTGAACCTGAATCTTAATTGAACTAGAGGCTAGATTACTTACTTATTTATTGCCATCATACCATAGGCTTTCCAAGTGGCTCAGTGGTAAAAAATCTGCCTGCCAGCGCAGGAGACACAGGAGATGTGGGTTTATCCCTGAGTTTGGAAGATTCCCTCAAGAAGGAAATGGCAACCCACTCTAGTATTCTTCCCTGGAAAACTCCATGGAGGAGCCTGGCATGATACAGTTCAAGGAACCACAAAGAGTTGGACACAACTGAGTGAATGAACATACACAGCACACGTATCTCATACCATAGATTTGGCCTCTGTTGTAAAATGCAGGTTCTTAAAAAAGGCTGGGTGAACACACTTGTGTATATGTGTATCTTTTATCTATATGTCTATACTCCGTAGTTAATAAGCTTTGCTACTCTGTGAATTATAAATGTATATGTGTGGTATGTGTGTATATATGTTTGTGGCATTTTCAGGCCTTACTAGTCCTTGAGTTTTAAACCAATTCATTTTTACTTTTATTTCTCAAGTTTATACTTATTTAAGTTCTGGCTTACTGGCATAAATCTAAGTCTCCTCCTTAGAACAGATCTCATAGTTACTCCTTGGATTCCCAAGGTAGGTGCATGCATGTACTCATAAGCCAGTTTACCCAATAAAATGACCATTTCACACTTCCGTGTTTCCATCTTCTGCCACATAATTGAGAAATAGTCTATTTAACAAAAGAATAAATTATGATGTTTGTAATCTAATTCCCTGAAATAGTAAAGGTATAAGGGATTGAGGCATCTTAACTCCTTAGTTCCTGGCAGGTCTTTCTTACTGATCTATTTCAAGTGTAATAACGTCTCCTGTCTTTGACACTTTCATTTTTCCCTGTACTCTGCTGCCCCTTAGTGGTCACTCCAGGCAATACTAGACCAAACAAGATTAAGTTAAAGCCCAGAAAGTAAGTTTGTTCAAAAACGTCACCACCCGACCCCCTCCCCAAATTAAGCTCCACACCAAACACTTTGAAAAGAGTCTCTGTGGTGACTCAGATAGTAAAGAATCCACCTGCAGTGCAGGAGATCCAGATCTGATCCCTGGGTTGGGAAGATCCCCTGGAGAAGGGAATGGCAACCTACCCCAGTATTCTTGCCTGGAGAATTCCAGGGACAGAGGAACCTGACTGACTGCAGTCCATGGTGCTGCAAAGAATCAGACACGATATAGTAACCGAACAACAAACACTTTGAAAGCATGACAGCTAGAGACTACCCACCTTCTCCCTTCCAAGCTACCTCTCCATACAAACAAGTCAAAGAAAGATTTTTGAACTTGTCTTCATGTCCAAAATCACACAAGATGCTTAAGATTTCAGGTCTTGCACCCATAAGTTCTAGGACTGTGGTGTAGTGTGTTTTTTTAAGTCATGCACCACAAATGATTCTGGCATTCCACAGAACATTTCCTGAGAAACACTGCCCCAGGGGAGGTGGCCCTAGTAGAAAGGAAAATGCTCTCAACTCAATCAGAAAAGTCAGGTCCATTCTTTCCACTCACTTGCTAAGCACTTTCTAGAGCCAGGCATCCATGTCTGGTGCTAAGAATGCAGATAAAAGTCACAGCCCCTAACCTGCTCATGGTCTAGTTTGGGAGAGGCCAAGCAAACAGTTACAGAGCTCTGAGATAAGAACTCTGGAGAGAGGGAGGAGGAGCATTCCAGGGAACACAGAGAGGGTGAGGGGAGGTCCCTGGGAGAGCCAGGCTGATGTTTTTATTGTAGAATGTTCTCCAGTCAGAGACTCTGAAGTAAGGACAGATTGTATTCAAGTTCCTAATTTCTCTCACTCTGAACCCATCTTCAAAGTCTCTGGGTTTCAATTTGTTATAAGAAAAAGATTATACACATGTTGATTTATACATGTGGTTTTACATATAGGTTTAGCTGTTTCTGGCACTTTTCACTTTTACTTGACAGTGTGCTTACAGTTTACACTAGTGACAGTGTTTCTAATAGGTACAGTGATGCCAAGATGTTATTCACTGTCTCCAAATACCTCCCACCCTATATTTTACGATCTTATTTATGTATGTGATCCAGACGCCTTAGGAAGAACAGTTGGCTGTTCTTTCAACTAAACCAAGGTCCTAACTGTTTTGTTGTTAAATTGTGTCTGACTCTTTTGCAACCCCATGGACTGTAGCTCACCAGGCTCCTCTGTCCATGGGGTTTCCAGGGCAAGAATACTGGAGTGAGTTGCCATTTGCTTCTCCAGGGGATCTTCCTGATCCAGGGATTGAACCTGCACCTCTTGCATGCATCTGCTGCACTGCAGGCAGATTCTTTACAACTGAGCCACCAGGGAAGCCCAAGGTCCTAATGGCTCATTGTATTTCATCATTAATTCATAATAATCTATCAAATAGAAAGCTCTCGTGCATTTTTGTTTAATCTGATCATTGATCATGGCACTTCAGTGAATCCCAAGAAAGGTCCAAATGGAAAATAAAAGGAGATAATGTGAGATGAGGGGAGATGAGATGAACAGAGAGCAAGAGGCAAATGATAGATAAACAAAGGAAAGATGAAGGAAACAGAAAGAGAAGTGCTTCCCCATCCCCACTGCACATTTCAGTATCTCTTCCTCTTTTGCATCCCAGCATCACAAAAACCTCCTCCTCCCAAGGTCTTTCCTGAAGCAAGGTCAACATCTATGCACACTGCTTTAATCCTGGCGGTGACTCCTACAGCAGCAAGATCTAACACGTACAGAGTACGTACCCAGTGCTAGGTGCTCTCACAAATGTTTTACATCGTTAACTCATTTAATCATTAAAACAACTGTATGAGGCAATATGATTTCTAATTGACGTGAAAATAGAAGTACACAAACTTAGAGTAACTTATACAAATTTAGGGAAAATAGGTGGCAAAACTAGAATTTCAACAAACCTGTGTCTTCATCTTCAACTCTTTCTGTAACTATCTGAAGATAGCTTTTTAGTCCCTTTCTCTACCTCTTTAATTCAGTGGTTTATGAAAAAATGAGACATCGAAATTATATCGATGACTTCAACAAGAAAAAAAGAACTTGGAGGGGAAATGCTTTACCAAGTTTTAAGAATACCCATTGAAGGTCATAACTAAGAATATTCAAAGCCACGGCTCAGCTAGATTATTTCCTAAACTGTAAACTGAGTAAGTGTTATAAGAATTTCTTCAATGTTTTTAACATGTACACTTTTTCTTTAACAGTCTTCAATAATCTTCCATTCTAATTAACACGAGATTTTTAAAATTGAGGTATAATTGGTATAATGGTATAACTGACATATACCATTTTATTAGTTTTAAGTGTGCAATATAATGATTTGATATAAGTACATAACTACTAGAATAAGTTTACTTAACAACCATCACCACACTTACTGAATAGCTACAATTATTTTACTGTGATGGGAACTTTAAAGATCTATTCTCTTAGGAACTTCCAAATATACATTACACTATTTTTAACTATAGTCACCATATTGTACATTACATTTCCAGGACTTTATTTTATAGTTGGAAGTTTGTACCATTTGACAGGTAAGAAAACTGAGGACAGAGAAGGTAAGTGAGTTGCCCGAGATTACACACCTTTAAGTGCTAGAGCTGAGGCTTGAATTCACGCAGCCTGATTCCAAAGAGCATACTCTTAACCACCACATGATGGTCTTCCTTTCCATTGTCTTTGTTAAAGCTACACTGTTGTCTGTGTGCAAATATCCTTAGGCAATTCCATTGACAGATATGTATTTTGTTCCCAAATGCTTGACACTTAAAATCATATTGTGATATGTCATTTCAACACACTTGTCCAGGCATTTCCTCAGAATAGATTTCTAAAGGTGGTGTTGATGGGCTGAAGAGTTAGTACATTGCATTTAAAAGTTTGCAGAAAGGCTGTGTCGATTTATAAAGCTGCCGCACTGTAAAAGTGTCCGTTTCCCCATATATCTATGTTAGCACTATGTAGTATCATTCCTATATGCCCAGTCTCTCATGTGTGACAGTGTAGAGCCCTTGTTTACACAGGTAAGACTCATAGATGCCCTGCTTGTTTATGTATGACAAGGTGGGACAGACTAGATCAAATTCCCATTCTTAGCCTCATAAATGATTAACTGAACTTCTAGTCTCTACAAATCAATCAGAACAAAATGCTTGTTGTGTTCAAACATCAGTTAAGATTCCATCTTTCCCCCAGGTGCCTGAACTTTGGTCTATCCTCAGCCTTCCAACAAACGGCCAGCCTCTCCCTACAAATGGCCAGCCCCTCCCTAACAGCCTCTCCTGAGAAAGGACTGGCCTCAGGAGAAAACACTTTCTAATCTTTCACTCCAAGTCCTGACACCTAGTTCTTCTTAGCCTGGTTTCCTCCTCTCTAGTAAGAAACAGCCTATTACCTAACTCCCAAGACCTTAGAGATCTTGTGATCTAAAGGCTCACCTCACTGCAACACCTCCTTTCTCTCCACTGCAATAACTTTCAAGGAAATTCCCTTTTCACTAAGTCCAGATTTGTTTTTTAACAGGTCAGAACAACAACCACAAAACAGTTTGCTTTATTTTGCTTTTCCTTTTTACTTTTGTTGGTTTTTCAAGTATGCTTATTGGCTATTTTGATTTCTTCTCCTGCAGTTTAAGAACTTTTCCAGATATGCTCAGTCCCAGGTAATTTCAGCCATTTGTTTCCAGGAGATCCAACCACCAGGAACAGTCCAACACAGCTGTGTCTCTTTGCCTCCCAACCATGAGTCTAGGTTTCTGCAGAGCTTCTAGTCTCTATATGCAAAGTTACCTACATTTTGGTTTGCTGACGTGGCTTCCTGGACAGGAATGTCTCTATCTTGGACTTAGAAATGCATCTCAACACTGCTAAGAGACTGGACCTCAATTATTCCCACCATAAAAAGAAATGGTGATCACATGATGTGATGGAGGTCTTAGCTAATGTTACAATGGCAATCATAGTGCCATATAAAAATGTATCAAGTCAACATTTTGTACACTTTAAACTTACACATTATGTGTCAAATATATTTCAATTATCACAAAAGCTTTAGTATATAAAATTTGGCTTAGGCTCTCCTTTTCGGGAAGCTTGGACTAAGACCATTCTGTGAGTTTTCTATCCTGAGCTTTTGCTACTTTTTCTAGTCTGATGTCTTAGGTTGGTGTTTCTAGATGCAGAAACTGAACTGGGGTACAAGAGAAGGTGAGCAGAAAGTATAGAAGAGAAAGGGAATAAGGAAAGGAAGATGAGCCAGGGGAGAAGCTAGGAATGTGGTCTTGGCTAGAGACTAGCTTCAGTCCATCCCATAGGAGCACAAGTTGCACCAGAGAATCATTTCTACCACAACTCCAGGAGTTCAGTTCAGTCAGTCATTGACTGAGTCTATGGGGTCAGGGCATGCGAGCTTCTGAACAGAACAGCTCATCTCAAGTTAAGGGTAACTCTCCAGAGAAGGCAGTTGTGATTTGTTCTAAGCCAATACAGCCACTGTATTCTCCAAGTCAAGCTTCAGCAATACATGAAACGTGAATTTCCAGATGTTCAAGCTGGTTTTAGAAAAGACAGAGGAACTAGAGATCAAATTGCCAACGTCTGCTGGATCATCAAAAAAGCTAGAGAGTTCCAGAAAAACACCTATTTTTGCTTTATTGACTATGCCAAAGCCTTTGACTGTGTGGATCACAATAAACTGTAGAAAATCCTGAAAGATATAGGAATACCAGACTACCTGACCTGCCTCTTGAGAAACCTATATGCAGGTCAGGAAGCAACAGTTAGAACTGGACATGGAACAACAGACTATTTCCAAATAGGAAAAGGAATACGTCAAGGCCGTATATTATCACCCTGTTTATTTAACTTGTATGCAGAGTACATCATGAGAAACACTGGGCTGGAAGAAGCACAAGTTGGAATCAAGACTGGGAGAAATATCAATCACCTCAGATATGCAGATGACACCACCCTTATGGCAGAAAGTGAAGAGGAACTAAAGAGCTTCTTGATGAAGTGAAAGAGGAGAGTGAAAATGTTGGCTTAAAGCTCAACATTCAGAAAAC
>SJYC01141433.1:0-13463 GCA_006408675.1 Madoqua kirkii | reverse complement strand
ATATATATATATTTTTTTAGAACCAAAGAGAATTTTATTTTTTTTATTTAATACTTTATTCTATTTTACAGTACTGCATTGGTTTTGCCATACATTGACATGAATCAGCCACAGGTGCACAGGATCTCCCCATGCCGAAGCCCCCTCCTACCTCCCTTCCTCCCCCGCATCTCCCTGGGTCATCCGTACACCAGCCCCAAGCATCCTGTATCCTGTATTGAACATAGACTGGCGCTTCATTTCTTATATGATTGTATGTATACATGTTTCAGTGCCATTCTCCCAGATCATCCCACCCTCACCCTCTCCCTCAGAAGCCAAAATTCCGTTCTATACCTCTGTGTCTCTTATATTGTCTCACTTACAGGGTCATCATTATATTTTTTTTTAAGTAGAAAAGTGCTAGGATTGGAAAAAATTTCTTCAAAAAGACCAAAGAAACTTTAAGAAACTATAATGGGAAAAGTTCTCAGAGTTGAATTCATCATAATTCAAAGTAAACAAAAGCAAAAAAACTTACCATAAATAATGGCAAAACAGAGATGGAAGAAATGTTTAAAATATATATAAGAAGCAGGAGGCTATATCGCTAATGTGAAAAAAAAAGAGCTTCTACAGCTTGATTTAAAGAAACAAACATGGGTATGGACTGAGGTTCATAAAAGAAGAAATGCAAATAAAAAATGTATTAAAAGCAGTTTATAAAAGATGCTAAGTCTCACTAACAGACAAGGAAACACAATTCAACACAACACAATACTCTCACTTTTTCACATAATAAGTTAGCAAAATTTTAAGAATTATAATATTCAACATAATAGGGTATAACGCAGTAGGGTTGTGAATTACAGCACACATTGTTCTGTAATTTCAGTTTTAGAAATCTGCTGTATAGAAATAGGCATATTTCAAAGAAAAAAAAAGTAGGCCAAGAATGACTGAGACACAGGTGCTGACCTAGAGGAATACCCAGAGTACACAGTTTAAATGAATACAGTAACAAGTCAAGTTACGTATCTAATGATGATCCTATTCCTGTGAATAAAAGTAGGGAAACACATGTATATAAATTCATGCAATTATATTTGTTCTACATGTTTTTACATGTAACAAGATATTCACCAAGTTGACTTTGTCTTTTTACACTTTTTTGTGCTATTTGGCTTTAAAAAACTAACTTTCTCATTTTTGAATTTTGAAAGAAAATTCCAACAAAGTGTGTGTGTGTGTGTGTGTGTGTGTGTGTGTGTGTGTGTGTGTGCATCTGTGTAGTACAGTATAGTATAGACCACTAATGCTCTAGGATTTCAGGAGAGGGAGACAGGTATATGGAAAACATATGGCTTGATCGAAACTTGAAGGACAAACTTGGAGGAAGTGGATAAACAAAAAAGAAAACAAAATAGAAAAAAGCAGGAAGGAAATGTTATCTGGATCATTTAGACTCACTTCAAATATTCTAAACCACTGGTAACTATGTACTTGAAAAAAATCAATATATTTCATGGTTGAAAATCAGCATCTGTATTTCCAGACTTGTCTGTGAACAAGCAATAGTGCTACTATTACATGATCCTGCATTAAATAGAATTGGTGTCACTATCAGGAAATTAAAGACAAATTAGAAAACCCAAGGAGTCTTATAATTCTCAGCGTTAAGCCTACCTTTTATTTTTTGCAACCAGAAGTGATAAACTGCAACCCACAACAGCCCAAATAATGAACTTCCTTTACCTTAGCATTCACCATCACCTTCATTCATTGCTGCCTCTATACTGTAAGATAATCAGACTGTTTAAAATTATATATTGAGTAACCAGTATGAATTAACATCTGAATACATGTAAGCTGGAGCTTCTTGCTCTCCAGAGAATCAGAGCTGGAAATAAAAGAATCTCTGTTTACCTAAGTTTTAATCCTTTGGTAAAATTTCTTTGGCTCTGAAGGCTGCATGAAACAGGTGAGAGAAAAGATTAGTCAACTGGAACCAGAGGCTCCTCCTTTCTGTTTTGTTTTGTCTGAACAGTTAACTCTTACCTGGCCAGAGCTCTGACTATGACATCGTATTCAGAGACTATAGGAAAACTCAGTTAAAGTGTTCACATTAATAAACTAGCTGAACCTCTTTTCTGAGTTTTTTCTTTTGTGCTTTATGAAGTCTTTTGTAAATCAAAGAATTACTTACTGATTTACTCATTCAGTAGGACTTCCCTGATAGTTCAGTTGGTAAAGAATCTGCCTGCAATGCAGGAGATCCCAGTTCAATTCTTGGGTTGGGAAGATCCCCTTGAGAAGGGATAGGCTACCCATTCCATATTCTTGGGCTTCCTTGTGGCTCAGCTGCTAAAGAATCCACCTTCAATGCAGGAGGCCTGGGTTCTATCCCTGGGTTGGGAAGATCCCCTGGTCCTGGACAATTCCATGGACTGTCCATGGGGTCGCAAAAAGTCAGACTTAACTGGGCAACTTTTGCTTTCACTTACTCATTCAGTAAAGTAAGACACTAATATACTAAGCATGAGTTCAATTTCTTATGTGACTGGAAAATGTAAGAAAAGATAATATCACAAACAGAAATAAACTTGAAGAACAGAGTTGTTTTAAGCAGGAACATTGATTTCTACTGGGTGCCACCACTATTTTTGAACAGTTGACTGAGATGAGAAAACCACCATTTCCCAATTATTCTTATGATAACTTTCTACCTGGGCTTCCCAGGTGGCTCAGTGGTAAAGAATCCTGCTGCCAACACAGGAGATGCAAGGGGCGAGTTCAATCCCTGGGTTAGGAAGATTCCCCGGAGAAGGAAATGGCAATCCACTCCAGTATTCTTGTGTAGAGAACCCTATAGAAAGAGGAGCCTGGAGGGCTACAGTCCATGAGGTCATAAGAGCAGGACACAACCGAGCAACTGAGCACACACACAACTTGCTTGCAGAATTGGATGAGCGAAATATTAGGGACAGTGTCAGGTGCTAAGGTGGTCTTATCCAAATGGAATTTGAGATGAAGTGTGAAGCATAGTTTGGATTGATATGTTAAAACAGGGAAACATAAATGTATTGTGATGCTTAAAAGTGTCAGCTGGACCCAGCTCCAGCCCTGATGAGTTGTGATCTTGAGCAAGTTCATTAGCTTCAATTTTTAATCTATGCTATGGGATAATTATAGCATTAATCAGAAAGAATTGCTGAGATTACAGTTCTCTCTTTCAACAAACACTTGTTGAGTGCCTGTTCTATGCCAAGGGCTTCCCTGGAGGCTCAGCAGTAAAGAATCTGCCTGCAATGCAGGAGACCAGGGTTCAATTCCTGGGTCGGGAAGCTTCCCCCTAGAGGTAGGCATAGCAACCCACTCCAGTATTTTGCCTGGAAAATCCCATGGACAGAGGAGCCAGGAAAGCTACCATCCATGGTGTTGTAAAGAATCGGCAAAACTGAAGCAACTTAGCACACATTCTGTGCCAAACGCTATTCTAGGTACTAAGGATATAATAATAAGCAAAGTAGTTTAAATTTCTACTTTGTTAATTCTGGTTAAAGGAAGGATGAAAACAAGCAAGTCAACATAGTAAGATTAAGAGGGACTCTTGAGACTTCTCTGGCTGTCTAGTGGTTAAGAATCCACCTTCCAATGCAAAGGATGTGGATTCCATCCCTGGTTGGGGAACTAAGATCCCACATACTGCAGAGAGCTCTTGTGCTGAAAGGAAGATCCTGCATGCCACAGCTAAGACACAATGCAGCCAAAAAAAATAATAAATTAAAAAAAAAAAACAAGCAGTTCACTGTGAGATTTTTTTTTTAAGACCAAAAAAAAAATTTATTCCTTGTAATAAGAACACTTAGGATTTACTCTCAACAACTTTCATGTAACATCCAGCGTTAATCAGATGAGTCATGTTTAACCTTACATCCCTAGGACTTATTCATCTTATAACTGGAAGTTTATACCTTGAACCACCTTCATCCAATTCCCCCTCCCCTCGACTCTGAACTATTTTGAGTTCAGATCGGTAACTCCTGTCAGCTCTGATTTTGCTCTTTAAACCCAGAAAACTACTCCAGTCTCTCTTGCAGCGCTCTTTAAATATTGAAGAGAGCCATCTTGTCCTGTCATCCCTTTTTCTCTCATTGTGTTAAAACATTGTGCGTCCTTCAGCCCTGTCACAGCAGTGTGGCAGGTCTCTTGGACATCTGGAGAGAAGCTGCGGTGGGTCAGTGATCCCCTGAGGCTGACCCAGAAGGCACAAGAGTTCCAGGAGTGCTGTGCTCAGAGCTTGGCGAGCCAGGGCTCCATCTCCTCCGGCCAGGTTATAAATCAACATAGGTTCAGCAAACCTTTCTGCACAAATCATCAGCTTCTCCACCTCCTTTTTGGAAAATCAGAGACACTCTAAACAGAAACGAACAGCTTTAGTGAGATTTGGGGTGAAAACTCATCTCTCAAACTGTTGAGGGGAATCTAAGTGTGGTGACCACCTCAGGCCGTATCCTCTACTAGAGGCTCAGGAAGAAGGCAGAGGTAAGCTCTTAGCACTGAGTCAGACAACCTGACCCTGAATATAGGAGCATGGCTTTACTTTCTTTCAAAGCTTGATAACTGGCCTTACTTCCTTCCAAAACCTAATGACTTACCATTTTGAAAATAGCAGTCCAACTCTCCTTACTCTTCCCTTCCTCCAAGATTTTATTCTCCTGATTTTTGTTTTGTTTTACCTCTAAACCCAAACCTTTCCCCCACCTACAACCTTGCATTTCCCAATTGCTTTTTGGCAGCACAAAGACAGATGATAAAAGAAATCCACAGAACCAACTCTCCTTACTCTTCCCTTCCTCCAAGATTTTATTCTCCTGATTTTTGTTTTGTTTTACCTCTAAACCCAAACCTTTCCCCCACCTACAACCTTGCATTTCCCAATTGCTTTTTGGCAGCACAAAGAGCAGATGATAAAAGAAATCCACAGATTGGTTGCTGCTGCTGCTGCTGCTAAGTCGCTTCAGTCGTGTCCGACTCTGTGCGACCCCGTAGACGGCAGCCCACTAGGCTCCTCCGTCCCTGGGATTCTCCAGGCAAGAACACTGGAGTGGGTTGCCATTTCCTTCTCCAATGCATGAAAGTGAAAGTGAAGTCACTCATGCCCGACTTCTAGCCACCCCATGGACTGCAGCCCACCAGGCTCCTCCGTCCATGGGATTTTCCAGGCAAGAGTACTGGAGTGGGGTGCCATTGCCTTCTCTGGTTAAGCACCTTCAAAAGGATCAAATATCTGAATGTTGAGAGATCTTGAGTTCTATAAGAAGAACTCTTTTCCCTTCACTAGATCTATTTAATAAATACATTTTAAAGGGTAGAAGATGTGTATATGTGTGTGTGTGAATACTCAACAACCAAATCAATTGCAACATTTTTTTTCTACCTAAATACCATTTAGTAATTCTTAGATATTTCTTGTACTGCTCCTCAACCTCAGAAGGTGATATTTCTGTCACTGTTTCCAACCTGTTTAAGTAGTTTGAACAAAATGGACACAAAAATATCTGCCCACATGCAGCTCTGTGGATAAAAATCTGAGAACTGCTTTGAAACTGACAGGGAGTGGAGCAGAAAGTGCGCTGATCCTTCTGGTCACCTCCATTTCCAGAGTAGAAATGGAAATTCCAGCCTTTCCTTTCTCTTAAGAAGCCCCAAGTGGCAGGGTTGTTTCCTATTGTCTGATAATGATAGTTAATATTTATTGACTATTCCTTCGTGCTACGAGCCATTCCCAGAATAGAAGTGTATTAACTCATTTAGTTCTCTCAACAAATTCACCAGGTCACTGGGCACATACGCAAACTTTAATATCATCAAGAACAGATGGCTGGGAAACTGAAGGGGAGGGATTTAAAGCTGAGTTCTGGCTGCTGAGTTCCAGCACTTCAGCTTCAGAATCACACACTGTACTAACTTTCAAAAGCTGACATTAAGTTAGCAAACAGGTGGGAAAGAGTATTACAATACTTTTGCAAAGATTTATATATTCTGTTTCCTTCTTATGATGCAATATGTATACACTCTCAGAGTGTTCAAAGACTTGGAGAATCACACTTCTGAAAACATATGAGTTTTTACATTTTAACTTTTATCATATGAAAACATAATCCAATTGCCAGTATTTACCAATATCCCAAGACACCCCTCTCCCCTGCCTGAACCATCCGCTTCTCCAAACCTTTAGCCCATCTCCTATTTCTCCATCTTCTGGCGGGATCATCCAGAGGTTTTATGAAACAATTTAACCAGATAGTTTCTAGAAGGCATAAACGTCATTGTGCATGAATGCTCAATCACATCTGACTCTCTGCAGCCCCATGGATTGTAACCCACCAGACTCCTCTGTCCATGGGATTTCCCAGGCAACAAAACTGGAGTGGATTTCCATTCCCTCCTCCAGGGGCTCTTTCCCACCCAGGGATTTAACCTCCATCTCCTGTATCTCCTGCATTGGCAGGCGGATTCCTTACCACAGAGCCACCTGGGAAGCCCTTTTAAAAATAAATATCATGAAGAGAAGCAAACAGCGTGGTATATATTTGGTGGGATTATCTGGGAAAGTCCTTGAGGAGATAATACTTGAGCTTAAGTTCATAGGTTTGGGGCACAATAAAGGACAGAAATGGTATGGACCTAACAAAAACAGAAGATAGTAAGAAGAGGTGGCAAGAATACAAAAAACTATACAAAAAAGATCTTCATGACCTAGATAATCATGATGGTATGATCACTCACCTCGAGCCAGACATCCTGGAAAGAGAAGTCAAGTGAGTTTTAGGAAGCATCACTACAAACAAAGCTAATGAAGGTGATGGAATTCCAGTTGAGCTATTCCAAATTCTACAAGATGATGCTGTGAAAGTGCTGCACTCAGTATGCCAGCAAATTTGGAAAACTCAGCAGTGGCCACAGGACTGGAAAAGGTCCATTTTCATTCCAGTCCCAAAGAAAGGCAACACCAAAGAATGTTCAAATTAGCACACGATTGTGCTCATCGCACACACTAGCAAAATAATGCTCAAAATTCTCTAAGCCAGGTATCAACAGTATGTAAACTAAGAACTTCTATATGTTCAAGTTGGTTTTAGAAAAGGCAGAAGAACCAGAGGTCAAATTACCAACATCCATTGGATCATAGAAAAAGCAAGAAAGTTCCAGAAAAACATATACTTCTGTTTAATTGATTACGCCAAAGCATTTGACTGTGTGGATCACAACAAACTGTGGAAAATTCAAGAGACAGGAATACCAAAAGACCTTACCTGCCTCCTGAGAAATCTGTATGCAGGTCAAAAAGCAACAGTTAGAACTGGACATGGAACAACAGACTGGTTCCAAAGAAAAAGGAATATATCAAGCCTGTATATTGACACCCTGCTTATTTAACCTATATGCAGAATATATCATGTGAAATGACAGGCTAGATGAAGCACAAGCTGGAATCAAGTTTGCCAGGGAGAAATATCAATAACCTCAGATATGCAGGTGACACCATCCTTTTGGCAGAAAGTGAAGAGAAATTAAAGAGCCTCTTGATGAAAGTGAAAGAAGAGAATGAAAAAGTTGGCTTAAAACTCAACACTCAGAAAGCTAAGATCATGGCATCTGTTTCCATCACTCCATGAAAAATAGATGGAGAAACAATGGAAACAGTAACAGACCATTTTCTTGGGCTCCAAAATCACCACAGATGGTGACTGCAGCCTTGAAATTTATTTATTTTATTTTATTTTTACTTTATTCTACGTCACAATACTGTATTGGTTTTGCCTTACATTGACATGAATCAGCCACAGGTGTACATGAGCTCCCAATCCTGAAACCCCCTCCCACCTCCCACCCCATATCATCTCTCTGGATCACTCCTGTACTCCAGCCCCAAGCATCCAGCATCCTGTATCCTGTATCGAACATAGACTGGCGCTTCGTTTCTTACATGATAGTATACATGTTTCAATGCCATTCTCCCAAATCATCCCACCCTCTCCCTCTCCCTCACAGGCCAAAAGTCAGTTCTATACATCTGTGTCTCTTTTGTTGTCTCACATAGAGGATCATGATTACTATCTTTCTAAATTCCATATATATGTGTCAGTGTACTGTATTGGTGCTTTTTCTTCTGGCTTACTTCACTCTGTATAATCGGCTCCAGTTTCATCCATCTCTTTAGAACTGATCCAAATTTATTCTTTTTAAGGGCTGAGTAATACTCCATTGTGTACTGGTCAACCACTTGTAAAGGAATGAAACTAGATCACTTTCTAACACCACACACAAAAACAAACTCAAAATGGATTAAAGATCTAAACATAAGACCAGAAACTATAAAACTCCTAGAGGGGAACATAGGCAAAACACTCCGACATAAATCACAGCAGGATCCTCTATGATCCACTTCCCAGTATACTGGAAATAAAAGCAAAAATAAACAAATGGGATCTAATTAAAATTAAAACTTCTGCACAACAAAGGAAACTATAAGTAAAGTGAAAAGACAGCCTTCTGAATGGGAGAAAACAATAGGAAATGAAGTAACTGACAAACAACTAATCTCAAAAATATACAAGCAACTCATGCAGCTCAATTCCAGAAAAATAAACAATCCAATCAAAAAATGGGCCAAAGAACTAAATAGGCATTTCTCCAAAGAAGACATATGGATGGCTAACAAACACATGAAAAGATGCTCAACATCACTCATTATCAGAGAAATGCAAATCAAGACCACAATGAGGTACCATTTCATGCCACTCAGAATGGCTGCAATCCAAAAGTCTACAAGCAATAAATGCTGGAGAGGATGTGGAGAAAAGGGAACCCTCTTACACTGTTGGTGGGAATGCAAACTAGTATAGCCACTATGGAAAACAGTGTGGAGATTCCTTAAAAAATTGCAAATAGAACAGCCTTGAAATTTGAAGACTCGTGCTCCTTGGAAGAAAAGCTATGACCAACATAGATGCATATTAAAAAGCAGAGACATTACATTACTTTGCCAACAAAGGTCCATCTAGTCAAAACTATGGTTTTTCCAGTAGTCATGTGAGAGTTGGACTATAAAGAAAGCTGAGTGCCGAAGAATTGATGCTTTTGAACTGTGGTGTTGGAGAAGACCCTTGAGAGTCCCTTGGACTGCAAAGAGATCCAACCAGTCCATTCTAAAGGAGATCAGTCCTGAGTATTCATTGGAAGGACTGATGCTGAAGCTCAATCTACAATACTTTAGCCACCTGATGTGAAGAACTGACTCATTGACAAACACCCTGATGCTGGGGAAGATTGAAGGCAGGAGGTAGAAGGGGATGACAGAGGATTACATGGTTGGATGCCATCACCGACTCAAAGAACTTGAGTTTGAGCAAGCTCTGGGAGTTGGTGATGGACAGGGAAGTCTGGCATGCCGCAGTGCATGGGGTCTAAAAGAGTCAGACATGCATGAGCGACGAACCGAACTGACTAACTTAAACTGCCATGAGGGTGACTCATGTGACTCAGGGACTCTGTCTCTGAGCCTGCTCATGTGTCTATTTACCCATAGTAAATAGATACCCATAGTTTCCTCTTAATAAACTACTTGCTTCACTACTTCCCTTCCCTGTGGAAATTCTTCTCTGCAAAGCCAAAGGGCCAGGGCCCTTGTCACTGACCTCTGGTCTAGAGGTTAGACTCTGGTGTTCTCACTGCCAGGACCCAGCCTCAATCTCTGAGCGGGAACCCAAGCCCAGCTCTAAGTCATTGCAGGTTAAGGCCATGGGAGATCATATCCATGTGTGGCTGGCATCCTGACAATAACTCTGAGATCACAGTTGTGTCTTTGAGCTGTATGGTACAGAAGCTTCCCTCAGAATCTGTACATGCATCTTATGTCTCTTTGAATATCAGACACATTGTAAGTGTTCTTCTCATGTCATTGCACAAGTTCTTTCCTCATTGTGAGCTATAATGAGTCAGACATGGCCCCTCAGGATTGTTTTCTGTGCCCTATTTTTTTTTTTAATGTAGAAAACTACCCTATTAGGGGAAAGGGTTTCTTTTTCTTCATGTGGGAAAAAAAATTTATTTTAGGGACCTCAGAAACAGAGAATTAGATTAATCACACTCATTGTTTCACAGTTTGCTCTCATCATTGTCCACACATGGTATGTTCTTATTCCTAAGATCTAGAATAAACCCATCTAACCATGTGGTTTTCCACCACCAACCTTCTTCCTGTTTTATGCAACCCAAGGTAACCACCCACTTGAGTCTTTGTTTTCATTGTGAAACTTTTATCATTCTCTTGCTTTCATTTTTATATAATTTTGTATGTGTGTATAATTCTGAAGAGTGTGTGCCTGCATGTTTACCCGCGTAGGTATTTAATTTGTTCTAAACTTTATAAAGAGCTTCAGGCTGTATGTAATTTGAGAAGATGCAACGTTTTCACTTATTGCTACGATCCATCAATTTTATTATATACCATATAATCCAAGTTAATTTATTTGTGTGTTCATGTGTGTGGGGGGGGGCACACACATGCATGCATGCATATGCTCAGTCATGTCCAACTCTTGCAACTGCATGAACTAAGCCCACCAGGCTCTTCTGTCCATGGAATTTTTCAGGCAAGAGTACTGTAGCGAGTTGCGATTTTCTACTCCAGGGATCTTTCCAATCCAGGTAGGGCAGAAATTTTTGTCTGTTTTATTCACCGATGCATCCAAGTGATTGGAATATATCTGACATGAGGCAGGTGTTCAGTAAATATTTGTTGAATGAATAAATGTAACAAAAACTTTCAAATGACACTAGAATGGCCATACCAATTTGCATTTGCATAACCATTTATACTCTGAAGAAATATTATGTACACCTGGGTGTGACATTTTAAATAATCAGATGGATTTTCACGTAACAGGAGAAGATTACTCATGGCATGAAGGAAACAAAAACCCTGGAGGAACAGATCGTGGGTGGTTGTAAAGACTGCCTGAGTAAGGTGTTAGCAGAAATGCTGACAAGGAGGTGTCTGAACTCACATGATGCAGATTGCCATACAAGGCCTTCTACAGATTTACCAAAAAGCACATGACTTGATCTATGAAACCCCCAATCGTCGACTGTAATACGGTAATAGACCTAAGTCACTATCTTCAGAATTTGGGGATTTTTTCCAGGCATTTATGAACTTTCTCTCCTTTTATAAAAAATTAACTTGCATAATAGGGGTATAGTGGGATAAGAGAAGTTACAGAAAATAACAGAAAAGAAAACAAATAGCATCCTGCCTTCCCCCAGCCCACTGAACTCTGCTCTGTCAGGAATACTGAGATGTTTTCTGTGCCCCAGAAACCTAGGCCTGACTTTTTTTAAACATTTACTTATTTTTAATTAATTAAAAACATGCTTCCCTTCAAAGTACAGGCTATCACAATTAAGCCAATATCACAATAAAGTGAGACATGCAAATTTTCTGGTTTCCCAGTGCCTAGTTTACACTCTACTGTAGCCTATTAAGTCTGCAATAGCATTATGTTTAAAAAAACCTGTACATTCCTTCAATTAAAAATTGCTGTTCAGTCAGTAAGTCATGTCTGACTCTGCAGTCGTATGGTCTGCAGCACACCAGGCCTCCCTGTCCTTCACTATCTTCCAGAGTTTCCTCAAACTTATGTCCATTGAGTCAATGATGCTATCCAACCATCCCATCCTCTGTCGTCCCCTTCTCTTCCTACCCTCAATCTTTACCAGCATCAGGATCTGTTCCAATGAGTCAGTTCTTCACATCAGGTGGCCAAAGTATTGGAGCTTCAGCATCAGTCCTTCCAGTGAATATTCAGGACTGATTGCCTTTAGGATGGACTGCTTGGATCTCCTTGCAGTCCAAGGGACTCTCAAGAGTCTTCTCCAACACCACAGTTCAAAAGCATCAATTCTTTGGCACTGAGCCTTCTTTATGGTCCAAATCTTAAATTCATACATGATTACTGGAGAAACCATAGCTCTGACTATTGGACCTTTGTTGGCAAAGTCATCTCTGCTTTTTAATACGCTGTCTAGGTTTGCCATAGCTTTTCTACCAAAAATGCTTTATTGCTAAAAAATGCTAACCATTATCTGAACCTTCAACAAGTCATAGGAACAACATCAAACATCACTAATAACAGATCACCCTAACAGATTAAAAAAAATAATGAAAAAGCCTACGATATTTCAAGAATTACCAAATAAGACCAAGAGAAATGAAGTGGACAGATGTTGGGAAAATGCTGCTGATAGGCTTACAACAGGGGTGTCACAAAACTTCAGAGTTTAAAAACTAGAATATATGCAAAGTGCAAAAAAAAAATGAGATGAGGTCTGCTTGTAACATTTTAAGACTAGTCTTGTGGACTTAAAACATCTGTTTTCAGGGATTTCCCTGGTGATCCTGTGGTTAGGGCTCAGTACTTTCAGTGATGTGGCCTGGGTTTGATCCCTGGTCAGCAAACTAAGATCCCACAAGCCATGTGGATCGGTCAAAAAAGAAAGGTCTGCTATCAGTACTTAAGACTTAAGTCATGGACGATTCTAATAGCAGAATTAGCAGGTTAGGTACCTGAGGATCTAAAAATCCTCTTAGGGTGGGCACAGTGTGGCCAGGAGAGGGCCCATTCTATATATGATGCTCCAGCACAGTGTCTGGCACGTACCGAGGTACCATCTTAGGAAGCTGGCTGTTCAGGGCCTAATTTTGAACAGGGCTACAGATGTTACTCTTCATAGCATGCAGAAAGAATGTTTTTTCAGATACCCTGTAGAGTGATATAGAATCTCATTTACTTTTCTAATTTTCTAATGTAAGCTATTATATAGAGAATGGATAAACGCCAAGGTCCTACTGTATAGCACAGAGAACTATTTTCAATATTCTACGATAAAACATAATGGAAATAGTGGCTGATTCATGTCAATGTATGGCAGAACCAATGCAGTGCTGTGAAATGGAATAAGCATTAAACAAAAAATAAAAATTAAAAAAAAAAAAAAACAAAGCCACCACTTGGAAACTAGTTTTATTTATATAGCTACCCCAATCAGATCTAGGCATAGAGATAAGCAGATAAACATCTAGAAGTCGATATACAGGTATTAGGCTTCCTGTATGGGTGGCTCAGTGGTAAAGAATCTGCCAGCGATGTAGGAGTCAGAGGAGACTCAGGTTTGATCCCTGGGTTGGGAAGATTTCCTGGAAGGGCATGGCAACCCACTCCAGTATTCCTGCCTGTAGAATCCCATGGACAGAGGAGTCTGGCAGGCTACAGTTCATAGGGTCACAAAAAGTCGGACACAAATGAAGCAACTTAGCATGCATACAGGTATTAATTATAAGCTAATCTGTTCAGTGGCCTACTTTCTGTTCACTGTTATTCAGCCTCAGTGTGAAAAGAGTAGCAAAAAAAAAAAAA